>BQKZ01001121.1:80655-99650 GCA_036244855.1 Temnopleurus reevesii
ATCTACGAGATTAAATCTCGGTTCATCGTCGTTGATTTCTCCACTGGGTGCCGCCATTGTTGTTTATATTTCGACGACCTTTGATCTCGATATCGCGGTATCGATATCTGAAAATCCAGTTATTGTAAAAGATGACGTCAGAATATTTACATAACGAAAACTAGATCGAGGATGACGTCACGCCATATCCAATTTATTTCATGGTGAACATATTTTAATCACATGACTACTCCTTAACCAATCACAATGGATACAATCTTATAAGTAAGATATGAATGTTATTATTCATTAATGAATGATAAACGCCTTAAAATCCAGATTTTAAAACCTCCTTGAATTTGCAAAAAAAAAACTTTATAAATGCGAGCAAGAATGTGTAGACCTGATGACTATTTTCCGAACATGACTGTTTCCCAAATAGTACACTTTTTTAATCAGAAAAACATTGCTACCAATATTCAAGGACTTCACTAAAAATACATCTAGGAAATAAAAGCTCTATGATGTTTTTTCTCAGCAGCTAATCATTTTAAACGTAAAGTCTCTTTAAAAATGTACTATGACTATTGGAAGTGTGTCAAGGCTTAGACATGCATTTTTATTCCGAATAGGAAAAAGAAGCCTACATTACTGATCAGTACCGCACGACCAGAGATAAATGTCAAAGGATTAGAATTGTATCTGGTAGCAAAGATTTTTGATTGAATTGAACACTTAGTTCTTCTTTTTTTAAATACATAATCAACTTAAGATGCAGGAAAACTTTGTAAAACAATTCAAGGAGACAAAAACTCTTGAATTTGTGTGGCATCAATATAAGAAAAAAGAAAACAAAAGTAGCTTTAAACAAAGGTATCTTTAATGAAATAATATGAACATTATAATAGATCACCTGAATGAATCATTTTGTTTTGGATCAAAAGGTTTTTGACTGAATTGCAAAATTCTGTCCTTTTCAAATATATAATTAACATAAGACATGTAAGACACAAACAATAATGTAAAACAATTAAAGGAGGGGACAACTCTTGAGTTGCGGTGAAAACAGGAAACAAAAGTAATAATCGCTTCATGAAATTGAAAAAAAAGATGAACATAAAAATAGATCACTTGAATAAATGAAGCATTTGATGAACGATGTTCGATGCCACCAAAAGTCAGTCAGACATCATACATGATAAATGTTTTAAAGGGTATGACGTGCAGCGAAATTGAATATTGTATGATATAGAGAGGGCGGGGTAAATACAAGCTTCTTTTCTTTATCGATTTTTCCACATGGTTCCATAACTTTTTCACAAATTACAATTGTCATATTTCTAATCACGGCGCCGAACCTTTAAAAAGGGAATTCGATTTTTTAATTTCAATCCAGCTTATGACATTTTTCTAATACAATTCTTGAACGCATTTCTTGCGCACTTAATAAATCGCCAATTGGGTCAATCGAGTGATCATTTATTTTTTATCAACCGTGAATAATATTTCACACATGAAACGTTAAAACAATACGTCCCCTCTTTCAGCAGTGATGGGAGAAAGCATAACACATTGCTTTGAAATTTAAAATTCAGAGAGGAAAAAATATTTGCTCTTTTTATATCGAATGACAGATTCACCTTTTCCTTCAGAAGATAAACATCAATCATATTCCTTCGATATATCATAGCAGCGAAAATCTAAGGACCCAAAACAAGCCATAGTCGAAAATATTTGTATTCACTTTTAGTGTAATTAAATTGAAGAAGAATCTATTTTGATTTTGCTCGGCAAGTCGAGGCCTTCAGTCGAAGAAGGCCCGTCTGATCAAATGAATCCATGCATTATTTAAAAGAGGGCAATCGTCATAGCATGTTCACTTTCTACTTCTATTTATCGACCCTGACATCAAGCGGAGCCCTGGTGTCTGTTCCTCCCAGACCTCCCCCGATGTATTTGCTTATGGTGAATTGATTGCATCATATGCGCTCCCGGAGGCGGACTCAAAAATGCGCCCTGACCTGATTTACACCGAAAGTATGATGATACTCAGAGATGAATGTTTGGCATCTATCTTTTAAAAATAACAGCATCCAATATGATCCGCGTAATTCATCCGGAAACGATTTTATCGATGACCAATGATAACTGTTTAGAGAGTGGGATACACTTTTCTTTGTTATTAAAGCACAAATATCTTCATTTCGAGATTGTGAAAATTTACAGAATGTCTTGCAAAACATTGACATACAGGTCAAGAAAATATTGTCTGCAGATTGCTTTTTTGATATTCACATTGAATTTATGTCATTTTCTTTATTAGAACTTCCTTCTTGTCATCGAGTAGAGTGACACATTTTTTTCTAAAGTGAAGGGGTTGTTTAATATGTCGGCCCAGAATATTTGTTCTAATTTTCAAGAAAGGGATCTTGGTGGAAGTAGATCAATTTCATTGATGTCATACCGTAGCGTAATGCATGATACTATCTAAAGTTGTTGTTGTTTTCTTTCGACACCCAAAGTAGTCTATAATGTGACGTCATGGAAATCAGCTCTCCACACGACGCAATATCGTAAGGAATAGATTCTGGTCAGCCGTTTAGCATTCATAGGCCCTCTCCATTGTTGTTATATATCTTATCCTGCCATTTTGCTCCCCCCATAAAATGACAAATGACATCCCCCTGTACATTGATTACGTATCTCATCACTGGATACATAATTGAGCAGAAAGGAAAATGTGAGGGAAGACCTAAACCCTCAAGTGAGGTGTTTGGGTGGAATTGCTTCTGGGTAGCATTTAGACTCCACAAGAATAAGTGCTAAAAGCGCGCTTATTACCCCACCTATAGGCCGACTCACACCTTTGCGCTTTTAGCCTGCGTCGGTCCAGCGTTTTTTGGAAATTAAAAACGCTCCCTTGACGGACAAAGACAAAGGTCATACGGTGGACTGACGCTTGTCGTACACTCGTTGAGCGCAAGCTGAACGTCAGTCTACCGTCCGATCAGCGTAAGCTGTGCGTCCAGGGAGCGTTTTTAATTTCCAAAATGCTGACGCTGACGCTGGCGCAGGCTAAACACGCAAAGGTGTGAGTCGGTTTTAACTCTCGGACAAACGCGCAAGGCGAACGATCACAAGTGTTATAAAAGCAACCCGGACATGAACGACACCTTGGGCGAAAATCGCCATATTAATATGATCAAGACGTAATGAGTCTCCGCTGATAAACTACTCTTCTATGCCAAAACCTCACAATAAAAGACAAATACAGCGTGCTGCCGGAGATTTTGACAGATTTACACCGTTGCAGTATATGCATAATAATCTAAACTGTCAGATCCATTTCCTGCTCATTTCCTTTTCTTATACGGTTCCGTTCAGGAGTAGCTCTACCAGGCGAGATTGAAATCTCATGAAGCATTAATAGAAGAGGCGTAGGCATAATTTATGCTGTTTGTAACAGCCCGCCAATATCAATGCCGGTGGCGTCGTAATTAAAGGACGTAGGGTCAGCGGATATACTTGTAAATTGTGTACAATTACAAATGTGAACCAGAGGGCATAATACCTATTGCAAATCGGGGTGCATTCTCCAAATACATTTTCAGATATTCATATCTAATTTCACGATTTCTATAAATGTTCGTTTGGTCATGTTGGTATTTCCCTTTTTTTCATATTCCTTGCTTTCATATTTCATTACATTTTCCCCTTGGGAATCGGTTAAAGATAGTACACAGCCGAATGTGTGCATTTATTGTTAACTGTCTGACGACAATGAATGATGTCAATTCTATCATAAAATATACGCTTTTAAACCGTAATTTGAAGATGTGTATTATTCATTCAGATTCAAGCTATAGTTTTTTTTTTTCAATGAATCATAAAACCTTAATTGAGTGAGCAGGTGAGGATAAGTCGTAAATCATACCAGATCTAACGAATGACATAATTATCTGTTATACAAATTCATTCTTTGCCTACGCATTGTCAATGAAGAGTAACTTATTGTATTCACTTTTCTTTTTATGGTGAAAGTGAGTGAATTTGGTATTCTCATTGGACAAATTAGAATAATGTCTGACACTTAGTTATGAATAAATATAACATACAGGATATGGGCATTAGATATTTCATCGTAATAATAATCGTTTGCCGAATGCCCAAAGTGCCAATTCTGGAAAAGAAAAATATCTCCCAGTTTGTCATTAAAGTGATTCAACAGGTAAATTGAAAAAATATTATCACGCATCTCGAGAAATTACTTTCAGGCAAAAATATATGAAGGAACGTTAAGCACATTGATCAACATTGTTTTCGTCTTGCATTCTATCGTATGTTTTTTTTTCATCAATCTGAATGTAATAAGATAGGTTAGGTGGCTTGATTTAATATTTGAAAATATATGTATGTATATATTTATTTATTATCCCATTATATAAATATATTATATATATATTTATTTTCCCATTGTTGTATAAAATGTACGCTGTGAAGGGTGCGCATTCTCAGTCAATGCTCTTAGCAACCTTGCCTGAGAATGCGCATTCTAAATATCAGAACTTGTTTTGTTTTCCCCCGAAGAAGAGGGCAGGTTGCCCCCGAAAATTTGGGACGTTTTAATAAAAACAAGATTGGCATTAATGCACACCTCCAAGGCTTCGCTCGTCTCGTCTTTTAATATAACCATATCCGTGCCAATACGTGAACATATAATATATATATGTATATATATAAATCAATGTGTGACAACTCGTTTATTTTGCACTTGTATCTAAATTTCTGACTCGCATCGTTGTGCTTGTAGCCATCGTAGCCATTTTGTGACCGACTTTGAAGCCACGCGTTAGCGTCAAGCGGCGGCGCAGCGTTCCTTCGCATTAGTAATAATACTAATGAAAAAGCGTATACTTTACCCAGGGTAGCCGCTTCAGTTTTTGGACTGTGTATTCTTCCAGTGGGCCCTGCATTAACATAGAGCTATTATTATTTATTGAATTTTGGGATGCAAACGGACAGAGTATGAATATTTCCACTCCCTGGGGAGTATTCTAGTAGGGTGCTCCCATTAAAGCAATCACTGAACAGAATGGTCCCTTCCAATCGGTCCACAACTATACCTAAGTGGAGTGCAGCTCAATGTGGATACCTGTCCTGCTAAAGGACATTATCGCCATGGGTGGGAATCGAACCTAAGACCCTCTAGTTAAAAAACGAGAGTCAATACCCCTACACTACGATGCTTCCACGTGCGCTGACGGAGCGACATGATCGCTGAACAGACAACTAAGCAATTGCTTTGCAACGCCACCGCTATTAACGACGTTATATTTGTGGACGGCCGAAGCGTTCATTTACGCTTTTTGCAAAGGTTGTTATTTTCTAAACTTTTAAAGCCTCTAGGACCTCATCGTATTCCAAAGCACATTATCGTCCACTTTGGCTGCTCTTAGATCTAACGTCTTCGAATAGCGTTCGCGTTGTAAAGCAAACGTTTATTATTTTGGCTATGAACGCATAGATGTGAGACATTCTCAACGTAATAATAACGTATATGGAATTCAAATGTGTGCTCACTGTGTGAATAAATGGGAGACGATTGACTGACACTTACATGTCCTTACATCTCGCGCAGGCCAAAGTTAAATGGGACCGAGCCATAAGATGATGACCCATTATTCTTACATTTCCGTTCACATTATTGATTAGCCCACTTATACCGACTTGGGACCTCAATAAACTAAAAAAAAAGAGCAATGAATATTTCTCAATTCAATTATCGAATAACAAATCAAGGAAAAGCTGTGTTCTATCACAAAACATTGGTGAAAGGGGTTGTCCTAACAATGGGCAACATAGTGTTCACACAATAGTTGGTTAGAAATGTCGAACTTGTGGTGAAACTTTGCACAATTTACCATATTCTAAGCAAGTTTGCATCACATAATTTTATCTTCAACTTGTGGTGTTTTTTAACCATTAAACCATAACTCATTCATGTCCTATTTGTACTTGCAATTTTATATGCATGTACCATTTATCTTGTACGTGTTCGTATTTTTGTATGCATATAATGAGTGAAAATAAATATATTGAATTGATTTGAATTGAATTGAAAGATTATTCCAACAAAATTGTATAGTTGTGTCGGGATTATGTTGCCCAGGGATGAGCAACGATTTGCCCAACATTTTAAAAGTTTAAGGGGGCTCATAAGAAGACAAATTGTGCTCCACATTGGATTTTAAATAGAGAAAGAAGGTAGGAACGAAAGCGAAGTGATGACATGAAAATAATCCAAATATCTAAATGTCATATAATATCAATTGATCTATCGTAAAAACGAATATTGGATTCTTAATATGGAAAGCTTTAATGTAAACTTTGAATTATTTATCTGATGCTATCACAAACCAATAAACTTTTCTACAAGATAATTACATTTATTATCAAGACCGAGCCTATACGATTAGTAGCATTCTAAAATCAATTAAGTTTGGATAGGTTGTCTGGATTTGTATGTCATGGTACATACGGGTACAATGCGTGGAGCTGTGTGGGTTTAGTGAGCACAGTCTGATCAGTCGGCGAAAACAACCCATGACATTTTCATATTGTCATTAAAAACATATTTTAATCGACGTATTTACGTTAAATCAATATGCCAAAAGGGTATACGGTCGTGCAAGGATAGTTCATAAGTTCACCGGTCGTATCCCATTTACGTTTGTTTGGTGTTTCCCCGGTAATTGGCCAGCGAACATCCAGAAAATGCTTGTTCTGATATGGTACCCGGACTATTTCCCGTCAGTTTTATTGTAATAATACATACAGTAAAAATGAACGTCTAATACGTACCCGGCTTTTCACCGTACAAGCGTGAGTGGGGTTTAAGTAAGCTGGAATTTACTTAGCCATCTCATCATACTTATGAAGGGAGGGCCGGGGTATTTAATTTTATTTGAATCATTACAGATAAAAAAATCACCTGATTATCAGCCATGTCTCATGCAGGAAATTTGAAAGATGTACTTTTGCAAATTAAATTTTACTCTCGAATCTTGAATTATAACTTATATTTAAAAATTGTTAAAAGGTATTTGTCTCGATGTACCGCTAACACAAGTAAATCCATTTAATCATACAATTATGGATGAAATTTAGTAGGACACCAACCGCAGAGGATGTAAGAAAAAGCACAAAAGCAATAAAGTTTATACATAGAAGACGGAAGAAAATATGTTATAAAGGGAGAGAAAAGAAAATTGCATCAGCGTGATTAATAATAGAGTTGATTAATAAATCTATAAATATTCTTTATTGCAACTCCAAAACCATTCTTGAATGTGTCATACACGAAAAAGCAGAAACAGAAATTACCTGTACTTTCTTTGTTTGAAAATCTCGCTCCAGGTGTTGCATCTAGTACGTAATTGGGATCTGTATTGTTGAAGGGACAGTCGCTGCCAGTCACACTGTATGAATCCCAGCTTTCCACGTACCCTTGTAATAAAAAATTAATAATTTTCATTTATTTTTCATCAGTATTATGTCCCGTAGAAAGACGTAACCATAGTCATCGTCGTTGTATCGTGTTTTCCCGCGATCTGCAACATGTCCTTCCCTCTGGGCCGTCGTAGACATGTGTCATTGAACTTTTCGATTAGCCGTCTGTGTAAAGACCCGGTCACACATTTGCGAAACCAAGGTATGAGCAAAAAAAAAACAAATCTACCGGCCACTACGCACAGAAATACACAAGGGAAACGTTTGGCTGACCCCGAATGAGTACTCACTCAAAGTGCGCATATTCTAACAACAGTCAACGGAATACCAGGTTTATGCGGATACATAGAGAGCAAACGCGGTCACACACATTTGCAAATCGAATTACGAGCAGCGGAAATTTACAAACTGTTATGCATAGAAATATGCAAGGAAAATGTTTAGCAGAAGCCAAATAAGTTTGCGCTAAATGTGCATACATGTTAACGTCAGCTAAACGTATACCTCTTTTCTGCAGATTGATGAAGAGCAAACCCGGTAACACACTTGCAAAACCAACGTACGCGCCACAGAATTCTACCGAACCCTATGCACATAAATACGAAAGGGAAATGTTTGACTGACGCCAAAATTAATGTGTTTGCCAAATGTGCATCCATGTTAACGTCAGCTCCACGTATTTCTCTTTTCTGCAGATATATGAAGAGCAAACTCGATCACACACATTGACTACTGTTCAACTGTTTGGGGGTCACTCACAAAAAGAGACATAAACAGACTTCAGAAATGTCAAAATAAGTATTGTCGTTTGGTTTTTAATGCAGACTATTACACACCAGTGCAAGTAATGCATGATACGTTAAAGATACATCCCATTGATAAAAGATTGGATTATAATTACGCTGTCCTAATGTACAAGATTTTAAATGGACACGCCCCTGCATATCTTAAACAAATTCTACCCGAAAATCCTAACCCTTATTCTACCAGATCAGCGTCGTCATTTCAATTGTATTTGTCCAAACCCAGAACTGAGTACAAAAAATGTTCTTTTTCGTATACTGCAAGTCAATTATTTAACACACTCCCCGTACCACTTAAAAGTTCCACCTCACTAATCACTTTTAAACGCAGTTTATCTCGGCGTCTGGTTTCTCCAGTTTAATATATCTGTGTATAATGTAGTTTTATTTCATCTCCCTTTGCTCCTCTTGTTCTTGTTCTTTTTCTTCTAATGTTATGTTTGTGTCGTCCTAGCCGCGTTATCGTGGTTATTGTATTTTAATTTGTATCTATTTTAAGTGTTATTTATTTGTGTATGTTATATTTGTTTTGTTATATCAATAATATATTTATTGTAATGTATATAATGTGCAGCAGGGCTCCCTGGTAGAGCAGGCCTTCTCGGCTTGAAAGGGACTACCCTGCTTTTTAAAGAAGACAATAAATAAATAAATAAAAAAACACATTTGCAAAACCAATGTGCGCTCAGCTGGATTATACCTACCCATATGTATGGAAATACGCAAGGTAAACGTTTGACTGATGCCAAATTATTTTTTGTCAAATATGCATCCATGTTAACGTCAGCTAAACGTATACTTCTTTTCTGCAGATATATGAATAGCAAACTCGATCACACAATAGCAAAACCAACATACGCGTCACAGAATTCTACCGAACCCTATGCACAGAAATACGACAGGGAAACGTTTGACTGACACCGAATTTTATTTTTTTTGCCAAATGTGCATCCATGTTAACATCAGCTAAATGTATACCTCTTTTCTGTGGATACATGGAGAGAAGACTTGGTCAAACACTTGAAAAACCATCGTACGCGCAGCTGAATTCTACCGACCCATATGTACATAGGTACATATGCAAGGGAAACGTTTAACTGGCGCCGAATGATTCTTTTTCGCTAAATGTGCGCACATTTTAACGTCAGTCAAGTGCATTCTCCTCTTTTGCAGATATATGGAGTGCAAACTCGGTCACACACTTTTAAAACCAACTTATGCGCAGCAAAAAATCTACCGACCCCTATGCAAAGAAAGGCGCTTGGGAAACGTTTATCTGATGCCGAATGATCATGATGACATAGCGCTAAAATTGCACATATGTTAACGTCAGCCATGTACATCCCCCTTTCTGTGGATACATGGAGGGTAAACACATTCATTTCATGCTTGACATACATTGTGTATTAACGCAATGGTATGACCGAGCCTTGATATCCTCGCATATCGAATCAGATAATTGGTCAGAGTACATGCTATATTTATGCATTACATGCTAATACCAGCAGTGAGCACCGTTATAGTTTCAAATTAAAACCAATTTGTCCAATTTAGGGGGTTGTGTCGTCCGACAAATTCTGGGAATTTTACACTCAGAAACATGTACGCCCAGGCACGTATTTTATTTTGCATGATTAACTGAACTTTTCGACTACTAGGGAAGGGCATTCTCATTTATTTTCAAATATACTGTAATAATGAGCGTTGGATTCGACTGATTAAAATAAAACAACACAAAGTCCTCCCCCCCCCCCCTAATTGAAAGTAGTATATCGATTTAACCGGGGTATTGGGGAACATAACTTTCAGGTAATGACTATCAACTATCTGCTAACTCGTGTGTAGAAATTAAACTGATCCGAAAAAGGAAATTCATTTTGAAAGTGAGATAATTTCCTTTTTTTAGGATACAATCTGAATAAAATAGACAATCTCTTATTTTTATTGCGTTGCTAATCAGCAAAAAATGGTGTTTTGATGGAAAAGCACTTCCTTACCTTTTTCACAAAAGTCAAGCTTACCCAAAATGAAGGCGTTAAATAAAATACTTTATTTCAAAACTATGCAAACCCATGAAACAAAAGCTGAAATAATTAGGGTCGTATGGGTGTGAAAATGTATGTTATACGAAACTTTTCAGTTTACACTAGGTCAGAACAATCATTTACATAATTTCTGGTACGTAGTGCTCACAAAAAGAACCTCGTGACTTTTGAAAAGTGAAATTGTTATATTGCGAGTTCACGACCCTGTGAAAAAAATATGTTTCTTTGAATAGGCGGGAAATACGTTTTTAGTAGCGTTTAGGAGATATTCAGACGGACAACCCCCACTCTTAATTCATGCAATTTGCAGCGCCCATGGAGAGAAATTGGGAGTGACAACTCACTGCCATTCAGAATTAAATACTTACTCTGTTTTTTGTTTTTTTTTGCTGGCTCTCGTTTCCGATTCCCTAATTTTAAAACCCTAGGCACGCCTCTAGACAGACAAGCCGCCAGACTGACCTTATCCCGCTCCCAATCTCTTGGAAAAATATTACAATTATACATGAGCTTTTCTTACTTATCATATGCCGAAATCTACAACATCGAGGACTTCTAGGACACACGGACGGCGAAGCTGCACATTGACAATTTCGTCGCTTTCGCACTTTGGCAAGTTCCCGATTGTTAAGAAATACATACGAAATCAACAGGAATGATTATCTCCTACTGCAAGGAATGTATTCTTGTTTTAAAAAGAAATCTTCGGACAAAAACATAAGACAGATGTCGAGAGAGGACCTCAGTAATATAACAAACGATATTGTAATACCGGAGAAGCTGAGTCAGACCAGTGTTCTCAAAAGTAAACACTTTTATGCTAAATATGTTGACATGAAAAATGAGCATCCATTGAGCTCTTTCCGTTTGAAGAATAAGTACCAGATAGGTGACGCAGAATTACGTAAATACCGAAAACTTATGATCTGCACAATTATCGATACAAAAACAAAAGAATTTCATTTCAAGGTTTTGAATAACATTCTATTCTTTAATTACAAACTGTTTAAAATGAAAATTAAAGCTTCACCAGAATGTACATTAGGATGTAAGAGTTTTGAAACAATAGAACATGCGTTGTGGCAATGTAATTATGCCCAATTATTTTGGAATGAAGTTAAAACTATGTTATCTATGTTGGATTTATCTTTCTTAAAGCCCAAGTACAGTTTTGGTAAAAGCCAATATTTTTATCGCCAAATTTTGTCTTCAAATCTACTTAAAAAGAAACATGATATCATGAACATGTTGTGCAAAAGATTGTACGAAAAATTAACAAGTTTTGGAAAAGTTATAACCTAAAGTGTGGAAAATATTTTAGCGTCGTAGCCCCCGACGCTAATTCAATATTTTCTTTCTTGATAAAGGACAGCTTCTCATGAACAGAATTGGATGAAAATTTCAGAATTTATTCTTTATGTATTCCTTTTTAGCATGCTTTAATAAAATCTTGGAAATAATTTTGTATATGCCCAATAAGAAGCAAAATATTGTTATAACCAAGAGAGGGCGCTAAATACGATTTAACGGTCAAATTCAAATTTTCAAAAGAATTCGCTCGTAGAAAATTATGCTATGATCTTGAAATGTGTATACAAACTATATGTCATGGTATATATCCCCAAAATTCACATTTCTTTAATCTTTACCAAAACTATACATGGGCTTTAAACGAGAGAACAGTTATAGTGGGCTATCTTGATAAGCATCCACAAAACAAGATTATAAATCATGTATTGCTTATTGCGAAGAGAAGTATTTATAGGCATATGCAAAGAAAATATACCAGATGTTATGTGTTTTAAGCAAATGCTGGTTAATTCCTATAAAGAAGAGAAATATATAGCAAGAAGAAAAGAAAATCTCTCGCTGCATTATAGAAAATGGAATTGTTTGTTACTGCTTTTAGATTAGTTTCATACCACCACGGTGAAACACTGTGATAAATAAACATAATTCTTTAGGTATGTCTTAAGCTTAAATGCATTTTTTTTGTTTTCCAGAATCTTATGTACAATTGTATGTACTATTTAAAGTAGATTATTGTTGTTTTTTAGCATCATTTATTCTTGTATATGTTTATATATGTTTGTTTCAATCTGAAAATTTGCCAATAAAATATGATATAAATATAAAAAAAAGTTCCCGATTTGTCCAAACAATTTATTGTCTACAACATTACTTTTCATTTTAAAAATACTTTCATCAAATTTTCATCAGCCTTTTTTAGGGTTGTTATTTTGTTTCTGCACTTGAAAATTCTATAAGCGGGTAAAATATTTGACGCTCCTGTCAATCTTTAAACTCACCGACCAGCGCGTATACAGAAGTTCACGGCGTGACGCAACGTCTTTAACACAGCAGAATAAAGATCGCAGGGATGGAGATATGAGCGATGATTTTATGCCAATATTTGATGTGTAGGAGAGTGTCTTGCCCCCTTAAGATCCCTTGCCAGATCAGGACCCTATTGCGTAAAAAAGTTGCGTTTGATCCCAAGACAGAAATTATAGCAGCTCCAATTTCAACCAATTAGGAACGCGTATTTAGGACTTGCGTTTAAACGCAACTTTTTATGCAATTGGGCCTTGTGTCGGTACTTAAAAAAAACTATTTCACTATCAGCAGAAAGTGCAAACGAATCAGACTAAGTAAACAACTTCAAATGACATGGTCATGATGATTGAATCACTAAAAATAGCTGGAGATACACAAAGATGAATTTTAACTCCCTCTTATTCTGCGGAGAAATGTTGAACAGGTTGCATACCTCTATAGTGAATAAACGGGGGCTCAATGATCTTCATGAAACCTAGTGTTAATACCTTTCTGAAAATTTACTTTGTCCAATTCCTTTATCCCTTCTGCTCTCAGTGTTATAATAAAAACAAAAGTGACGTCTGACGTATGCAGTCATTATTAACCTACAGAATAACATAAGATATTGTAACCCCTAGCAGATATTCCCATTGAAAATGTGAAATTGTCGACGTCATTTGCCGTCAGGTATANTCACGTTGTGCTTTGTTTGTAACATAAGATTATTTTAATCATTCATTTTTCCAAATTGAAGTTCTTTGCAAGTACTCGATATTCGCTTTAAACTCACCGACCAGCGCGTATACAGAAGTTCACGGCGTGACGCAACGTCTTTAACACAGTAGAATAAAGATCGCTGGGGTTGAGATATGAGCGATGTTTTTATGCCAATGTTTGATGTGTAGGAGAGTGTCTTGATCCCTTAAAAGCCCTTGCCAGATCAGGCCCCTATTGCATAAAAAAGTTGCATTTGAACGCAAGTCAGAAATTAAACGCAGCTCCATTTTCAACCAATTAGGAACGCGTATTTAGGACTTGCGTTTAAACGCAACTTTTTATGGAATTGGGCCTTGTGTCGGTACTTAAAAAAAAAAACTATTTCACTATAAGCAGAAAGTGCAAACGAATCAGACAAAGTAAACAACTTCAAATGACATGGTCATGATGATTGAATCACTAAAAATAGAGGGAGATACACAAAGATGAATTTTAACTTCCTCTTATTCTGCGGAGAAATGGTGAACAGGTTGCGTACCTCTATAGTGAATAAACAGGGCTCAATCATGTCAATGATCTTCATGAAACCTAGTGTTAATACCTTTCTGAAAATTTACTTTGTCCAATTCCTTAATCCCTCCTGCTCTCAGTGTTATAATTAAAAAAAAAAAGTGAGGTCTGACGTATGCGGTAATTATTAACCTACAGAATAACATAAGATATTGTAACCCCTAGCAGATATTCCCATTGAAAATGTGAAATTGTCGACGTCATTTGCCGTCAGGTATACTACAAATATTTTGACGTGACTGCCAATCGATCTTCACGTTACTGATTGCTATTGGGAGAAAGTATTAAACATCGTGAAAACTTTGTTTTCATCATACAGTTGAACTAACGTGCCAAAAATACTTACGTCATCCATTTTTTTTTATTATCATTCTGAAAGATGCTAACAAGATAACACTTTCTCACCAGTAAGTATATTATCGTTATGAATTGCTGAGCATGTTTTTCAAAAGTAGTGACGTTACTTTCGGTTGCACATAATATTCAGAAAGAAAATGAAGATCCTTTCTATGCGTTTTGATAAAGCGTTTTACATTTCAACATAATTTTTTGTTGTTATGCTTATTAGTTTTATTGCAGTGTATTTTAATACAAAGGGTTGTGTGTCCATGATAAGCGTATTCAACATTCAGCCTACAGGCAATCAGTAACATTACCGAAAATCCAAACAGATTTTAGCTGCTTTATCTATGTTTTAATGGTCGGAACTCCAAAAATGTGTTTGAGACAGATATTACCTGATTTGAAAAAGATCTTAAAGATATAAGTAACAATAAATTGCTAATTTCAAGTATGCGCCACACACTTTATATCCCTCTGTACGTTATACGCACGGCAAGACACAGTACACGGACTAACCTACAGTATCTTCACTGGCAAACTTAGGCCAGAAAACCGCAATATTTTAGCATTCGCTTTGTGAGTGCTGGTATAATTTTCTTCTTGTGGGACGCACTTTCAAATATATCAAGAGAGACACACGCATTTTAATTTAAATAAGATTACATTGTTAAAGAATGATTTTAATGAGGCAGTCACACCTGTACACTGATCCCACCCTGCTGCAAAACTAAGTTATCTTAAATTTGAACTGTGAACTATGAATTAACTCTGTTTTGCTTAATCGTTGAATTTGCACAATTGAGATTGAAAAAAAAAATATTCAAATATTGAGATTGAAAAAAAAAAATAATATTCAAATATCCGGTTTCAAAAGGAAGAAGACATGAATAATCGCACTGTTGTTGATGCGGTTTGGAAGCAGTGTTGGATCGGTCTGTTGGTGTGACTGCCATACTAAAGGGGAACTTCACCCTGGCATTGGTGTGATGTCAGAAAATGAATAAAAATTAGATGAAAATAACTGTGAAAAATTGAGCAAAATCGGACAATTCATTCAGAATCTATGAATTGTCAAAGTTTTCACTTTCCTCACTAATAGACACCCTTAGCAACTTTGGCGTAGTATGGGATGTCAAACATTACTCACCATTGTTTTCTATCACGGCCTCGCTGAAAAACAGCTTGTAGCTGAGTGCGGGCACAATTTTGTGATATTTTGTTTTTACCGTGAATAAATAAAGTCAACCAACCAACCAACCAACCATTAAATCTGTACATTGATCGATCAAAATGGATCAAAGTCATATCTCAATTGAGGAATCACCGCCATTCTTTCACCAATGCTTGCAGAATTGATATATCCATATCATACTTGAACACAATAGCAAAACTACGTCTACTCTTCTAGAAAAAGGAAGAAAATATGAATTTCTATGTACAAAGTGAAAGGAAGGTTCTTCATGTTGGCAGCCATTTTTTGTATGTGGGCCGGCTGCAAACTTTAAACCGATGGATTAGTTTTGGGATAGATGGCGCTTCAGATATTTAACTACTTTGTGAGCTGGAGTAAAATTAATAAAGTAAATGAGTTTTTGGTAAAGCTACAACCTAAAATGTGCAAAAACATCTTGGGTATTATTTTCTATTTCAAATAAAGTACACCTTCTCATGCACGGAATTAGATGAATATTTCAGAATTGTTATGACTTTTTGTTCCTCTTTCTCATTTGTCTGTTTCTGGTCCCCAAGGAAGACCAGCTGCACTTGTTTGCAGTGCAGCTGATATTGGGCTGTCCAGCCGTCTCTCTCCGATCTCTTCTTTTTTTAACTTCTTTTATTCATATATATGTAATCGAGTAATTCTTGTAAGTTATTATCTCATTATGTATATATAATCGTTACTTTCCTTTGTATGTTGTGTATATTTCCCCTTTTTTATTTGTATTTGTTGTGTTATCTTTTATGACGGAAATAAAACAAACAAACAAACAAACAAAAAAACTTTATGTCATTATTTTGTCAAATCTCGGAAATTACCTCGCGTATGCCCGGTAACAAACAAAATATCATTATTATCGAGAGAGGGCGATAAATATGATTTAACGATCAAATTCACATTTCAAAGGAGAATCAGCTCATAAAAAGATATGCTATTGTCTTGAAATGTGTGTAAGATATATATTTTGTCATGTTGAACATCCGGTAAAATTCACATTTATATATCGCTATCAAAACTGTATTTGGGCTTTAAAGCACGCTGATGTCAGTGCAACGGGTGACGTTCTATGACCATGAAGTCGGAGAGAGAGCAACATCCCGAAGCGATTCGGAGAGGCCAAGCACTGGACTTAAAACCCACTTTTAGCTTGACCCAGACATTAAAACACGTATTCCGTCAAGGATGTTATATCCGATGTGATGGCGCTTAACCAGAAATAAAACTGCCCACAATCTTTTCAGTTCTGGGGATGTTTCTATTTTGTTTGTTTATTTCTTTGTTTGTTTGCCTGTTTTGTTTTTCATCCCCATACATGATTTATCCAGGTTTCTCCTAAGCTTCGTTGTTATCTACACATATAATTCCAATTATTTCGGTTAATACCTATTTTGGTTTATTTGTTTATCTTGATGAGTGAGCAAGTATCATCGATTTGACCCCTATTTTCATGACCGTAAAGTTTTTCTTCCGGGTGTTCTTTTATGCACAGTGGCAATAAAAACATGGACGATGGTAAGGGCAGTTTGACTATAGTCCTTGATTTCTGTTCGTGTAAATGCATTCAGAAAAAAAAAATTTCCTTAAAGATTGAAACGAAAATTTTTAAAAATAACAAAGCTCGGGAGTTTGCTTTTATTTCCCTTTGGTTTTAAGATTTTACCCGACTCCCCTAAATAGTTCTTAAGCTTAAACTCGCGCCCTTTTTTGTTCAAGACTCAAAAAAGTAATGCCCATACAATAGCCAGTGGTAGGGGGTAATGGAACATGGAAAATTGTAATAGCTAAGGAATATTTTCACCTTACCCAGGGCAAAGAAATGCACACAAAAAATGTTCAAGCTCGGGAAATATGCTCCTTCGCATAATAATTTCCTTCAGAATTCGATAATTTTCAAAGTCATATAACATTTGGAAAATATCATAAAATATCATGTAAGATTATGTAAGATCATGTAAAGATCATCATGTTAGATCATTTAAGATTTAGAATAACTTCCTGTTGTATGGTTCACATTCGAAACCAATCATGCCAGAAACTGGCTACATTTTCAGCTCATAAGGTAGAATAATGTGTAGGCTATAACACAACATCTGCAAAGATATCATGTCCATGCAAAATGCCTGAATAACT
Organism: Temnopleurus reevesii; assembly: GCA_036244855.1. Taxonomy (NCBI): domain Eukaryota; kingdom Metazoa; phylum Echinodermata; class Echinoidea; order Temnopleuroida; family Temnopleuridae; genus Temnopleurus; species Temnopleurus reevesii. Next base: position 98,289 of record BQKZ01001121.1, read on the forward strand.
GCCAATGTTTTTTTTTTGTCCATTGGTAATTGCTTTCCCCAACTTTAGAAGTAATGATACATGTATATTACATTACAAAATTTGTGATTTAAAAAAAGACTGACATCCTTAACCTCCACTGAAAAGATTCGTGTGTAAAATGGTCAAGTATTGTGTAAACTTGCAATTATTCAATTGTATAATTTGTTTGATATAACACAATGTGTATGAAAAAAATGTAATCAGAACAAAATGTTGGCTGTACATGTCAATGACGTTCAAATGAATGAATTCCAAATTCCAATTCACTCTCTTTGCTCTCTCGCGTGCACAATAAATCTCTCAATAGGGCTTTAGGCACGTGTGCATAGCCGTATAGCCGGAGTTATAATTATAATATCCAGATACTCCACTACAGTAAAACATTTCGAAAAAAAGTGTAAATGCAGCTTTTTTATTCCAAGCATTTTTTTATTTGTCTTGAAATGGACGGATGTGCAGGAAAATGCAAAGCTTGTAATACGCACACCCCCAAATTATATTTGCACGAAGGAGAAACAATGAGAGTCGTTAGAATTAATTATACGAACAAATCAGGTGATTAATTAAGGATAGATCAAATGAAGAAATGGTGGAGTACGGAGATGCAACCAAAGAGATCTAAGATTTTATGCAACTAACAAACGGTTTGAAAGCCCAAATATGTGAAGACAGATGTATCCAATGGTCCCTATGGCTTAGCCTGTCAAACTCACGAGACTTAGCTTTGGTAATGAACTACAATAAAATTCGTTCCTAACAATCAGAATGTTTTCATTATATGCATTTCAAATTATACACGCTTTTTTCAACGCGTCGGTCTGGGTGACATAATATCTAGCGTCATCATACCTGTGATGATCATTCACTGCGAGCAGAAGAGACAAAGGAATGGACAAATTTAACAACTTCATTCAAGCTCTCACATTAGCTTCATGATAACACAAATAAAGTAGCTTCCATAAACTTACTCACGTAATAGATGCGACAAATTTTCGATATTTTTTCTCCAAAATAAGAAGGAAGAACTGTTTTTTTTTGTGAGTGCTATCATAAAAGCTTGAATAGAAGTTGGTTACCTTGTCCCAAACATACACCTTTGCGTTTTTTAGCCTGCGTTGGCCCAGCGGTTTTTTAAAAATAAAAACACTCCCTGGACGCAGGTCATACGGAGGATTGACGGTAGGCGTACGCTCCTTAAGCGCATGTCGAACGTCAGTCTATCGTCTGATCTGCGTACGCTATGCGTCCAGGGAGCGTTTTCAAGTTTATTTTAATAATTTTTTTAACGCAAAGGTGTAAGTCGGCCTTTCTGCTCACCGTGGTAGAATCTCGAAGGCTGTA
>BQKZ01001122.1:12622-25328 GCA_036244855.1 Temnopleurus reevesii
GGGGCTTTAGATGCGCCAGCTCCCTCCGAGTCAGAACTAAGGGGCGCCAAAGGAGTTGGTGACATTTTTTGTTTGTTGCTTTTCAGTTCTGTTCGCCAAAAGGGGCGTTTATGAGGTGACGACCTTTACTTCTGGCCTTGTATTTTTTTGCCTTTTTTTTTTAAATTGTCATCCCGGATCAGCCCCCTTTCCTTTCGAGGACGACAATTTGGGTAAACAGTAGAGCACTCCCCCCTTTTTTTTTTCTCCGAGTCTAAAGTTCCTGGGTGCACTAATGCATATTCTAACATCGTCGCGATTGGAAAAGAAAAAACATGTCCTGTTATAATTGAAAATGCCCTACATTTTCCACGAATATCCCTTTCCACCTATCCTCCAACAATTTCGTCGGATAACAGTACCTCTCATTTGGCTCTGAATCTATTTTTGCCCCATGAAAATAACTTAATTTATTATTTATAATAAAATAAATATGACTTTATCAAGAACTTAAAACGTTTTTATTGCAAAATTAGCTGACCTTTGCACACAGGCAACCATACACGAGCCAATAAATTCTTGGAAATCAGTATGGTATGAATATCCATCATGGCCATGATAATAATTACAAAATTAGATCATGCTTGTATTAGGAACGTGATAATTCTAATTTGAAATAAATACTTTAAAACTAGGTTGCTCGAAAAAGAATTCAAAAGCTGGACGAGCGTCCACAAGCTGTCGACTCTTAAGTTGAAAGATGAAATTTTGAATTGCATATTACATAAACGAAAACGTCTCTTCATTAACACACTCCATCGCTCAAAAACGAATTCCCTTAGCCATCAACGATTTCGATCGTTCAAAGACGAAATTGCTTGCTATTTCTGACAAATTGAAAAATTGATAAGCACGACACGCGAGATATCGTCTAATATGAATATGAATGAAATGTTTACTTATTTGGTCAAAGTTAGTTTGAAGTTGACCGGGCAAACCTTTATTACTATTATTATAATTACTCTTATCATTATTGATTTTATTATTTTATTTTATTATTACTACTATATTGTTACTACTATACTATTAGTAATTATTATTCATTGTTTTCCCATTTATTCCAGTTAACAAAAACACTTCAGCAAACTCTTCTTCATCATCGCTTCAGAATAACGAAACAAGCTACGAAGGCCAGCAAAACGAGATGAAATTCTACTTGATTGTCACAGGTATACCTGCTATAGCTTTGTTAGCACTAGCTCTTCTACTAGTCTTGGCTGTTCGATGTTTTCTGTTCAGTGGATGTGCTCCGAGCGAAGACGCGAAAGGCATCTATTCTTCACCTCGGTCAGGATCAACGGTTAGTTCTTATTCATTTCCATCATATCGCAAAGGCGGATCCGCGGGCCGTACCACTCCCTTATGGGCAATGCCAATCATGCCAATGGGGGGGGGGGGGGGGCGTCAGATTTCTTCATTCATTGATAAACTGTTGCGGTTGTCAGCTCACAGCTCCGAGATGGAATGTCGAATTCATTATAATTATTTTGTTTACTTGTGAGAAAATTACAAAATTTCCGTCCCATATTTGAAAATCCTGGATCCACCAATGCCTATCGTCCTATTGGAATGCATTTTAATCCTACAGAAAAAAACATGTTTGATGGTTTCATACTACATTACCGTTTCGCTATACCATCACTTCATGGAAATAAAGACGATATATAAAGTAAATATCTTGCATATGACAAATTTGATTCAATTACAGAGATGATTTCTATTTCAAAGTTAAAGAGTTAAAGAGACATGACCAAAAAGAAATGTAGGATATTGATTCAATCAAATTGACATTTTATCTGTTCTTATTTCCTGCAGTTTAGTGACTAGGAAAGCAAAGTTAACACACAAGAACAAAAACGAAACAAAGCAAAACAAAAAAATAAAACACATCTAAAAATGAAATCATTAACCAATTTGTCTAATTTTGATCGCAACAGGGCAGTTCCTGTAATGGGTCCTCTGCGTTTCTCCGTCATCATGACCAAAGCTGTAGCGACAGTTTCTCATCTAGAACAACCCTCTCACTTACATCCCCTACTTCTGTGGATAATTTCAGCTCCAGCTCATCCCTCTCTAGTGAACACGATTCATCAGCCAGTTTACATGCCTGTAGATCACCGAGGACCTGTGCTTTTATATCATCTTCCCCTGACATGATCGAGGAAGACAATATCATGGGGTCGAAGAGTACATCAACCGGAACAAAGTTCTTTACCCTTCACAGAAATGTTGTAGAGTGCATTGGTGGATCATCCGTTCAAAGCGATGGTGATGAAGGAGGAAATAGACCATCATGGTTCACATTGAGAAATGCAGTCCTCAATGGATCCTGCAGGAGTCCCGCAAGTGCTTTCCAGTCTAAAGCTCACGACAGAGTTATCCAAGAGAGTCTTGGTAGTTATGACTCTTTGGATCATAATATGGATGATAATTCCTCAAGAGACAGTGAGTCTACTTCGACGAGTGAAACATCTGAAGTGTATCCCAAGCTGACGATGAACAATGATGGAAACGCGGAGGTAGAAGACAGTGACGATTCTTTACAGAATCAACAGACTAGATTTCTGTCAATGACTGTTGGTGATAGAAAAGTAATAGCTCATTCTTACTTCAAAGGTCATGACGATGGAAACACCGATGCAGAAGACAATGGTGATTCTTTGCAGCATCAACAGGCTGGACTTCAGTCACACAATGTTGGGAGAGAGTCAGTATCTCATACTTATTTCAAAGGTTATGACGATGGAAACACCGATGCAGAAGACAATGGTGATTCTTTGCAGCATCAACAGGCTGGACTTCAGTCACACAATGTTGGGAGAGAGTCAGTATCTCATACTTATTTCCTAGGTTATGACGATCAATGTTCGGAGTTAATAGATACATCTGTTACAACCTTGCCGGCTTTGCTTCCATCCCGACCTCCACGTAAGTGCGACAGAAACTCGACTTTGACCAAGACCGAGATACCCAGGCACCAATTGTCTACAAAGTACGTCCATGAAGGAATCCAGAGCATCAAGGACAGTACCTGGACTCAAAGACAGTGTCCTCAGAACGCATCGGATTGGGACGTGGCCGTGATGGGTACTCAATATGCGTATTTCCCAGAAATTGACAACGTTCAAACGAATTCATTTCATAAAGAAGAAGATGGACGAGTATTAAAAGGAAGATGCGATATTAGCAACCCACAAGGTCAGTCTGATAATTCAGAGAGAAGTGAGATGTCAAATATTGAGAAATCTGACGAGAGAAAATTGAATAATTATCCCGTAAATAATGGCAATCTGTTATGTTGCAATTGCAAAGGAACAAATATTTCAGTCAAGCCAATTCCGGCGCCACGTAGATTCCTATATAAGTCAGCCGCTATATACAGTGATACGTCCAACCATCAATCTACTTCGAAATTCCAGGATATGTAAAAGAAAAGAAATATGCAAGATGCTACGAAAGAGTAAAATTATATGAAAGTCTTAAGACCGGGCCAAAGAGAAGCCCGGAAGCAACGACATTGAACAAGCAACTTTGTCCAGTTGAAAAAGATGAAACAAAACTCAGATCACAAAGTAATAAACTTGTCTAAGAATCGTGTTGAATCGTGTTGCTTCCGGGCTCCTATCTGACTGGGGATTCATGGAAAGTGACAAAAATTCTATTGTAGTAGCTCATTTGCCCTTTTAAACATTCAAACCATTTCAACAAGTGTTCCGTCAAAATCGATGATATACGACGGCAATGTGACGACTACAAATCCCACCAGCCTAGCAGAAGACAAGAGATTCATCTCTGGAGTCCTGAAACCATTGCATGACTTAAAGAGTCAGTCACGCCTTAAATAATCAGTCACGCCTAATCTGTCGAGCCCAAGGTGTAGGCCTGAACAAAACAATGTCTGGGACAAGCCTCCTACTACGCCACGACGCGGATACAAGTCATCATCTACCATGATAGTGGTGAAAGTGTTACCCGAGTTATCAACGCTGGCATAAAAGTGTGCTGAGCCATTTTTTAAAGTTTAAACAAACCAGTGAGGAATTGAAGTAACATTAACAAATAATTCCATATATATAACTGAATAAGTTTGGAAATGCAATTTTTTGCTACAGTTTGGGAAACTGGGTGAGAAGATGTGACAATAATCATGTTACAGTGTGTGTCTGCTTTTTCACGTTAAACTTTTAAACAATCGAATCACGAATCTTTCTTCCATTCTCTTCTCTCACTTATACTAGTTTTACATGGTTTTATATTTAAAAATAAACAGCACCTACATATTTTTTATTGTATGACAATTTGTATAAAATGCTTTTTACTTTCTAACTGTCCTTGTTTCTGTTCTACCCTTTTAATTGATGCCAAGTTTATATTGATGCTAGGTTTATATTGTATATTACCCGAAGGCTTATTTATTGAATGTTCCTTTTCACACTTGATTATACCAATCGATTAGAAATCGAAATACCAATTTCGTCATAAACTCAAAGAAGGTTTGTAAATACGACTCCATATATACGTATAAATATTGGCAATTGATTTTAAGATTATGATTTAAAAAAATGTTCATTTTCCTTAAAGAATGACATGCCAGCTTATTGAAAAACTTGCTTTGAAATACCGAGGAGATTCAAACCTTCTTTGAAATACAAAGATTTAGCACTGCAGTCTTATTGTTAAAGTGTGGATTTTGATGGATGAATCTGATGCATGGGGAAGTGAATGAATAAATCGGTGAATGAAATATTGATTGATAAATAATCAATGTTAATCAAACAGTTGAGAAGTTGATCACATCACTACATTACATTGTAATTGTTTTGCAAACACAAAACTTCATTCATTTGTAATTCAATTTATCCATTGCCCTCAATCAAAAATGAAAATCATCCATTCAAACCCATAATCTAACGATGAGACAGCAGTATATCAATGTACAGATGTTCAACTATCTGCTTTCAAACATCTTTGTCTTTCAAAGAAAATCCTCAGCTGTGGAATGAACCGTGAAAACAGTTTAGACGTCATTTTTGCAGAAATAAACCATCTTTTCAATGATTTTCGACACTATTCCAAAATAAATGATCCGTAATTTAGTCATCTTTCCATAAACTCTAATTTCCTGACGTTTTTTTGAGGAGTTGACAAATTGCAAGTTTTCTTCTTTGTCATAGGCACATTACCATGTCTATGGATGGTAACTTATAACATTTCATAAAAATAAGAAATGTATTTGTATTTGAATGCAGAATTGCTGCTAGATTGGGCAAACTGCACTGTTGGCCCAACTTTGTGAAAGTGATGTCAGTATTTCTGCAATTTTAGTATTGTATGAGTATCTATATTGAGGCCAATTGAATAGTTCATTTGAGGAAAGCATGCAGATACATTTTTTAATTACATAAGAGAAGTGGTCACTTGATTTAAAACCAGACACTGTTTTTTAAACAATAGTTCGGCGCGTAGCCAGTATATAGTAGGCGCCCTATAGAAATGTGAACAAATGTGAAAAATCAATAAAAGGCATAGAAAAATGGAGGGACGGAAAGGCGCACTCCGTAAAAATGGTGTCTGCCCCATCATTTAAGAACAATACCGGTTACGTATGCCTGATAGAGACTTGGTTTGAAAAAGGACCAAGAGAATTAAAGTAATACATGTATCAAAGTCAGTGTTCATGATTAAATAACAGACTCAGAAAATAAACTTATTCATGATATATTTAAAAATGATAATCTGCAGAAGTGATCTTTATTAATCAAAGAAAAGTAATTAGTTATGAATACATGCAATTCCATTTCATTACAGATGTAAAGCTCTACATCACCTCTCAAGATATACTAATCTTGAGGGCTTCCGCCATTGGATAGAAACTCTCCCACTCTCGAGTGATTCACTTGAAAAAGTTTTCACTTTCACTATTGATTAAAGTGTTTGATAGTCATTGGTGTAAAGATGAATATGAAAACAATATGAAAGTCGAAGGAGAATAGGTATATAAAGATACAGACAGTTGAGAATAGATCAATAGGAAGTAGATGTCACCGGAAACTCAACAGGGAGATAGAAAGAGAAAATAAAAAAGGGATGTTTCATAATAAGTTCATCATAAAACAATAAAAAACAGGAAAATCTTCAGTTCCGGTTCAACCATAATTTATTCATAAAATAATCAGCCCTTATCCGTCATTTAAAAAATAAATAAAATGAAATAAAGTACAGCTGTACTGGGTATCAAATTTGAAAAAAAAAATGCATACTAATTTCATATGTTTATGTTTGTCTCAATATCAACTTCTTGGGGTTGTTGCTATAAAGTTGCACTTCTTTACAAATCAACTCCAAATAAGTTATATTATTATTGTAGCACGCATTTTCTTTCACGTATAGTTTGCACTACTAACAAAATAACAATGATTTTGATTTGCATGTTCCAATCAACTGCAATTTGCAATAAATTGCAACTATCTTGCAAAACCCTAGGACACTTGATAATTATTTAAAATTTTTGTAAAAATTAATCTATTATATTCAGCGCCAGTTTAAGATCTTACCTTATAGTTTTAGATCTATCAATACATCGTAAAACTTTGACTAAAATATCATTCACTGTGATATACGTGTTTGACAGTGCATATATATATATCATGTGAGCATAAAATGAATAAAAAATGTGACAATACCATTGGAAATTCATCATTAATTTTACTATTCATACTTGTTTAGATATATTTTATACAAAAATATATGAAAGCCCCATAACCAAGTACATGTACAATAGAAATACATTTGAAAGATGCATTTACCTCCAATAAATAAAAGTTGGAATGAATTATATTTGCAACACTTATAGTCAACATAAAAAACTAAATATTTCATGAATTAGTTGGCATTTCTAAAAAGGTAGATCATTAAAATCCTAGATTGTCAAATGATGCCCCCTCCAACACCTGATAGAATTTGTCATACTTACAGAATTACAATTAATTTCAAAATCATGGTTATGGCCAATAATAATCATTGTAGCAAGAACAAATGATCTTGTTCAAGGCAAAACAGAGAGGTTGTCATATACAAGGATCTCACATATAGAGAGAGCAATGTACAACATCAACACAAATTTACCAATTTCAGAGATGGAACTGATGATATTTGAATTGATTTTTATCAAATACTCGCTACTACTAAGTTTGTGTGACAAGTGATACCTCACTCTCCTAGGTTGATTATGTCACTTTAAATTCCAAAATATTAATTACATTTTAAAGCTCTTAGTTGAAAAAGAGAGACAACAAAATTGGGTATTTATCTAATAGAGAATTCACAGAGAAGAATGTCTTCTCTTGGCCATTCTACTTATACAAATGAATATAGTATTAAAATAAAGGAGTATAAATACTGCATACTAATCAATAATAAAAAGATCCCACAAAACCTGAGTTGTATCACCATTCTAAATCCTATAAAAATTAGACATACACAATTATGAATATACAGACATAAAAATAAATTTAAATACAAAATTCATTCAGCAGGTATAAAATATGAAAGATATTGATGAAAGACAAATGATGAAGTAAATCAGTGTTTGTGAAAGACTTTGCGAAGTTTAAATTTCAATGTATGAACAGGACAAACCTTTCCTGATTTCATATTTTCAGCAATGAAGAATTTTTATTTGCAGAGTTCAAAATACATACATATAAAATCAATATGAAAGCTCAGTGTCTTGCATATTTCATATAAAAATAGTCTCTTTCTTTGCATGCTTCACTCACATCAGCTTACTTCAATAATTGTAATTTAGACAATCACAATCCTTGTAATTTCATTACTTTTATGACTTAATATAACTATTAAAAGTGAATACTATAATGGCAAGGGCCTTTTAACGTTGAATACAAAGATCATCAGAGCAAATAAATTGATTATTTTTAAAAACCTGCATGAGTTGATATACACAAGTTCTTTTTATACAATAATTAATTACTATCAATTGTAAACTGCCCTAATTCAAGAATATTATGAAATAGTCATATATGAAATTAGTTCAGGAAATTAATTTCACTTTAATCCAGTGAATCAGCCAGCTCTGTAGAAAGTTAAAGCAGACCTGCTGCATATTGCATAAAACTGACCATTATCAGAATTTTACCATTAAATGCAACTTCTTTGATAACGATTTGCAAGGATTCCAAGTGACGATGGCAAAGTTGTGATAAGCATTATGCAACAGGACCCTGTTCCTATCTGAAATAAACACTCTTGCTACTCAAGACATCATATGGACTTCTCATTACATTTATTTCTACTCTTAAGAATATACATCTTACAAAATAGAGTACTGGATATATCTTGACATTATATTTACTGTTGGCATAACTCATCTTGCAAACGAGTATGCTTGCTGTGCTCATAGAGATGTGTTGCTCATTTCTTCAATTTCGTCAGATTGAATGCTTCCAGCTGTATCAGAAAGAAATGGAAAGAAATAATTAAAATTGTAATAATTGTGGCTATGGTCTTGCACTGAAAAGCCTGAATAAATGAAATTAACATCAAGATACTTATTATTGCCTAATGTAAATTTGTGAAATAACATCCACATTATGTTGGATAAAATCATATGCATGATATATCATGAATGGATTGCTTTGCTTATCTTTGTTTCTAAATAAAGCCATAAGCACCGTAGGGTGGACCCTGCATAAGCATGGTCACTATTATTATCAATATCATTTTTATTCTTAGTATTATTATTCATGATTGATGAATCAAGCATTTGGTCAAAATTTTTGTGGAAATTTTTGGTTGTACATTATCCTTCACAAATAACACGCCCTTTGGTCAAAACAAATTTATAAAATGGATCTGAAATTTGATCACTTTCCTTTGAAGTGACCAGAGAAACTACTGATACAGAGATTAAACTCTTATATCACAAAGTATCTCTTTATGGGACAAACACAAAGATTTTGAATCAACTACAGATTGCACAAAACTTTTAAGAATACAAGACAACATTCTTTAGGAATTGTCGAGTGAAATACTTGTAGATCATAGACTAGAAATGTCATACATACCATCTGATCTCTCTATACTGCTAGCATCAATCGCATGACCTTGCCCTTGAAGGTAGTCGGCTAAGGCTCGATGCAAGAAGATGTACTGCACCTGTAAACATACAAATGATAAGTCATAAAGTTAATGTTCTGTATTATATTTGCCGTATTCTGTTCATTTATTTCTCCAAGCGATGAGTGCATAGCAGAGGTATATATTAGCAAAGGTATCCAGTATCATATCATGGTTATCACTATCATCATCATCATCATCATNCTGTAAGCAAGTCTCCGTAAAGTAACGCAAAACGGGTTCGCGAGAGTACGCAAAAAAATAAAGCATCTGCGGAGAGCAAGAGTCCGCATCTGTAAGCAACTGTACGCCAAGCATACGTAACCATATGCAACTGTACGCTACACTTTGCGCAAGTCTCAAAAGGTTGGCGTACAGTTGCGCGTAAATGGCGTACACTTGCGTATTGTTACGGAGGTATAGCATACCATTACGTAGATTTACGTAAAAATTCTTTGCGCAGAGAGTCCGCCAAAATATTAAACATGTTTAATTTTTTCGGCGGACTCTCTGCGGAAATATAGAACGCATCTCTTGCGCAAGAATATGTAATACTACGCAACCGAACGCAACTGTATGCAAGTCTCAGCAACTGCACGCATTTCAAGCGCAACTCTACGCCACACTTGCTCTCCGAGTTGCTGTAATTCATTTTGTACGTAATTAGTTCAATATGTCGCACTAGAACTATACTTAAATTTGTTGGAAGGCAAGGATTTATTATTGCTTTCCTATCATATGCTTTGATGAGAATTGATAATTCCCTTACATAACAATCATATCTCACATATTTATAACACGAAATCATGATGTGTTCGAGTGTCCCTTGGAAGACCCAATTTTATTAAATGTTCTCTCATGGTAAAATCTTAAAAGAAGAGTGTACCTCAAAATATAATTTTTAACGGAAGCAGAAAAAAAAATAGTTTAAAGACAATCGGACAAGTAATGAAAAATGGGAATTTTTAAAGATTTGAAAAAAATGGGCAAATCAGTGAAAATTTACTGAGACGTTGCCAATTTGATGACATCATGGGTGCACAAATATCCAGAGTTTTCATTATAAATATGGTGGAAAATTCATCATTTTTACAGGAAGTTGCGAGGTTTGTATGAATGTAAACATGCAAATTGTGGATCTACATATCTACATAGAGATATCCCACGGTTAAAGTTTTGAGGAAAAAATCATATTTTTGGGGAAAAAAATAACATTTTATGACATTGATATGGATGTAATAAATGGTCAGTTGTGCACCTGTGACGTCATCAGTTGCCAATTTGTTTTAATATATAAACATTCATAACTTTCTTATTAGTTGTCCATTTTTCTCAAACTTTTTTTTGTTCTGCTCTTCTAATTTTTCTGCTCCTGTTGTAGAAACATTATTTTTGGGTAGACTCTCCTTGTAATAGATAAGTAGGTTATTAATATCTCTCCCGGAGAAATTTCAAGATACTCGGTTAAAGAGCACCGAAAAGAGACATTAGTTAATTAATCAATCAATCAGTCAAGCTTTCATTAAATGTTAGATATTTTTTCTATGTTATTATCTTGTATTTACTTACTTAAATCATGTTTTTGAAAGGAAATCAAGATTCTATTCAATTCAAAGAAAAACACAAGAAAATTCAAACAATCGATCAACGATATTGAAATAATTCTTGCCATATCCCAACATGTATAAACACTGATTGACAGTGCTGTACCGAGAAGCTGTGAAAAAACACCTGTGGTAATACACCTGTCTAGTCATCAGGAGATCGTGGGTTCGATTCCTTCACGAAAAAGGCATGTGACTTTTTTAAAGCTTCTCGGTACAGCACTGTCAATCAGTGTCGATCCATGTTGGGATAAGGCAAGAATATTTCAATTATTGATCTACCCAACACAAAAATCATTCAATTGATAAATCAACACTCTATTATATTATATTTCAATTAATCAACTCAAGTAAACAATTAAATCAGTTGTAAGTCAGGAAAATGATATGAGTGACCATTTAATGTTTTGTAATGTGGGGGCATTGGTGATGGATTCAGCGTGCAGTTCTTTAATTGAAGAAGGACTAAACCTTTATTACACTGAAAGCGCAAAAAAAAATCAGAAATGTAGCTGATAAAAAAAGGTTTGAACGAAATCCGACTTTACATGAGAAAGTTATGAATTTTTGAAATTATTTTAATACTGACAACTTTGGGTCACGTGATGTGTCAGCGACTGTGTTGTTGTTCGTCACTTCTCCACAATAAGCGTATTATATCTTATTGTTTTTATATGCTCTGTTCTAAGCCTTTGGACACAAAAATGATTCATTTTCTCGACGAATTCATCTACTTGTCTTTATATTCTTAATACTAACTTCTGAAATAATGCTCTTAAAGAAGAGACAACAAATTATAAAGATGATCTGATTAACAATATATTTTACAAGAAATATGTATATATTTTTTGTTGTATTTGTGTTTTCACGTTTACTCTTTACCACTATCATTTCCGGTAAAGGAATATTTTTCTGTCTTTGAATTTAAAATAATGATACACAAAATGAATTTAGCGCTTAATTCTAAACAGGTTCAACATGTCAAAATCATACAAAGAAGGAAAAATAGGTACTGACCAAAAGCCAAAATTGTTATATTGCTTACAAATCCATATGTTATAGCACTTTTAATTACTTCATTTCACAGCAGTAGCATTAAAATACCCGAGTTGAAAAAAAATCTTAAATCCTTTTTAACATCTCTTTTGGGTCTTGATCCTATAAATCCGTACACGCAACTATACGCAACTCTCCGCCTCACGTGCGTAAATGTGCGCAAGTAGGGTACGCAACACTGCGTAATCATGCGTAATCATGCGCAAGTACTACGCCGATTCATTGTAGATTTTTTTTCGAGTACGCGGCAAATTTCTGCGGACTGCCTCCGCAACTGTACGCAACTGCAAAACACGCGCAGTGTGAAAGCCCCATAAAGCAAATCGGACTAATGCACTCTATATCAGGCACACAGACAGGCGATGGCGAAGGGGGCAGGCGCACCCCGTAAAAATGTAAAAGATTTTTAAAAGCCATATCGAAATGAAGGGAAGGAAGGATGCGCCCTCATAAAATGGTGCCCCCGGTTCATCTGCAATTTTTGCTAGGCGCCAGGATGAAACGCGTTTAGTAGTCCGCTGAATAACGGGTGTGAAAATTTTTTGTATCTGTTTCAGGTGATCTGTTTTTCATAGTTTCATATAGTCTAGTTTCTGCATAGACCACTTCACTGTGAAATAAAAGGGCAAGAAAATTGGACAAAATATACAAAGTTATGATCATACCTTCACAACGTCTCTTGCAGACAAAAAGATCACAACTGTTCAACAAACATGTGCGACACCTTGGCGGTGTTTTACCAACTTACGAAAGACTTTTATAGCAACGACTTTACGAACGACAGGCATTGGTTCTTGTGCTGAATGAGCGAGAATCCTATGCGTACTCGTGAACGTACTCCAATCTTTCGTAGAGTCGTTTGTAAACTCTAA
>BQKZ01001122.1:25757-45927 GCA_036244855.1 Temnopleurus reevesii
AAAATAGAGTACTGGATATATCTTGACATTATATTTACTGTTGGCATAACTCATCTTGCAAACGAGTATGCTTGCTGTGCTCATAGAGATGTGTTGCTCATTTCTTCAATTTCGTCAGATTGAATGCTTCCAGCTGTATCAGAAAGAGATGGAAAGAAATAATTAAAATTGTAATACTTGTGGCTGTGGTCTTGCTCTGAAAAGCCTGAATGTATGAAATTAACATCAAGATACTTATAAAAAAAAAGTTGCCTTATGAAAACTTTGTGAAAGAACGCCCACATTATGTTGGATAAAAGTATATGCATGATAGATCATGAATGGATTGCTTTGCTTATCTTTGTTTCTAAAAAAAGCCATAGGGTGGACCCTGCACACTACATCAATAGTCACTATTATTATCAATATCAGTTTTATTATTATCATTATTATTCATGATTGACGAATCAAGCACTTGGTCAAAATTTTTGTGGAAATTTTGGATGTACATTATCCTTCACAAATAACCCTCCCTCCATTCAAAACAAATTTAAAAAATGGATATGAACTTTGATCAGTTTCCTTTGAAGTGACTAGAGACATTGCTGATACAAAGATTAACCTCTTATATCACGAAGTATCTCTTTATGGGACAAACACGTCCATTTTGAATCAACTACAAATTGCAAGAAACTCCTAAGAATACATGGCAACATTCTTTAGGAATTGTTGAGTGAAATACTTAGAGATAAAAGACTATAAATGTCATACATACCATCTGATCTTTCTATACTGCTTGCATCAATCGCATGGCCTTGCCCCTGAAGGTAGTCGGCTAAGGCTCGATGCAAGAAGATGTACTGCACCTGTAAATATACAAATGGTAAATCATAAAGTGAATGTTTTGTATTTTATTTGATGTATTCTATTCATTTATTTCTCCAAGCAATGAGTGCATAGCATAGGTATATATTAGCAAAGGTATCCAGTATCATATCATGGTTATCACTTTCGTCACCATTATCATCATCATCATCATCATCATCATCATAATCAACATCATCATCATTATCTTCAACATCAAAGTTAACAAGTTAACATGGTCATTATCACAATCATCACCATCAACACTACTATCATCATCGTCGTCGTCATCGGCATCACCATCATCATCATCATCATCACAATAATCGTCATAACCATAATCTACATTTTCATTGTTTTTGTCTAAACCAACACATCCTAATCATCATCATCATTACAATCATTACAACACCAACATACTTATTGCCACGATCACCCTCATTATCAAAGCAGTGAGATGCCTCAATGAAAACAGACCCTAAGGGGGTGTTGTTCAAAATCAACTGCAAATCAACTGAAACTTTGCAAATTGTAAAATGCATTTTCATTCGTTCATGGCATCCGCATTTAACAAGATGAGTATGAAACAATGATTTTCATTAGCACATTCCGATCAACTGCAACTTGCGATCAATTGCAACTTTTGAACAACATCCCCTGAGATACACATCCAAACAAATGAGTAGATAACTTGGTATCTCACCAGTGATTGCACCATGGTGCATCTCTCCCTCCGCATCTTAGCGACGACAGCAAACACATCCACCGTTCTCTGGTCTGCTTTCGTCTCTTGCAACAGGATGTCAAGAGCAATGAACACACCAGTCCGACCAATACCAGCCCTGAAATGAAATCCAAGATTTTGTTTAGTCACACGACATTACAAAGAATAGTTGGGTTTACTTATATATTCAAATTTATGTGCGTTTCTTGCTACTGAACGTAGTTACGTGGTATTCCTTAAACTGTTTCAGAACAATAAGACTACAATACTTGGAATCCAGTTTGCATACAGTAGCTGTTGCTATGTCGGGCAATCCTCGGGCAAGCTTTAGGGTTGCCAAGAACAACCTTTGTGTTAAGGGTATGCATAAAATTTGCATCTATTAGTAAACCTGCCTATTGGAAAGGACCTAATGCATATTTAAGGTTACAGTGTCATCATTTAAGTATGTAATTTCTTTTGTTTGCATGTTGGTGTTTCGCTATTTGAAGGTGTTACATATGTTTGCTAAAATCTGTTATGCTGCAGATGTATTAGCTGCTATTATTGAATTATGTAACTTGTACATGACATAAGTTTCATGAACTGTTTTGGTGCCTCCTGCATTTTTAGAACCATGGGTCTGTCACCTAATGCAAACATTCTTGACTTTATAAAGGTGGAGATGTACATATAGACGGATAAGAGTTACATTTTCTTTTCTAGAATGAAGTTGAAAAGATAACAAAAAAACGGAATTACAAAGTTATGAAAAGTATGTAAGAGCAATTTAAGAAGGAGAATAGCATTTGGACTCACCCGCAGTGAACCACAGCTGGTCCTTTAAGCTTGGCAGACTCTAATTCTTCTCTTACATTCATCACGAAGTTGAGAAGTGGTCGACTGACCCGAGGTGTGCTGTGGGTTGGCCATGAAATGAAATGATACTGACGAATCAAACGCTCCTCACTCCCCTGTACGAAAAAAAAATGAAATTGAATGTGAAGTGTATAACCTTATTCTTTTTGTTTGCAATTGGGAGAAGATACAGTTAAATTTGGCCATTATTAGTTGTAATAACTCTCCTTGACACAAAAAGGTAGCAGTAGTCTGGGAGACACGCCCAAACGTCCGGTCACGTGAAACGTTCCCGCAAAGGCATACATGTGTATGCCTTGGCTTGGCACTGCTGTACCGTGCAAGGACACGAGCAGCTTGATTGAAATTGAAAACTCCTACGCAAAGGAGAATATTTTGTTTAATTGGTAGCTCTTCACCGACTGACCACGAGAGAACGGACAAACAGAAAAGCATGACTTGTAGAATGCAACATGAAAATTTATTACCAGATATTCTTCAGCTTTTCACTCCTATCAAAGCCTTATTTGCACATAAGAGGTCTACCAAATAATAATGAATTAAGACAAACTTTTCTCACCAATTGATACTATTTTATGAAAACTGGCAATCCAGGGCAACTGAAATTTTTTTTGCCTCAGGGAAGGGATAAAGAATTCAAATCAATCGTATGTCTATGGCAAATTGTGTACTGAAGTTTGCGATTGATTGCAAAATTGATTGTATTTCTTTTATGGTACAGGGCCCAGGAACATGTAACATAATCCTCACCCATAACTGATTTGGGATTCCAATGACTTCTTAAAGGTGTTTTAAAAGAAAGACCTTAAATACAAATCATTCATTTAAGTCTCATTTTGTAAATACATACCACTTTGATCCTGAAGTCTCAGACAGCCCAGTTATCATGGTTGTGTTCTGCGAGCTTCGTCACAATCACTTTACCAAAGACAGTTGGGTCAGCACTGGTAGGCCAATACTTGTCACACTTTTCCTGTGTGGGGTAGGAGGAGAGAGATCAGTATTGGCACACTGTTCCATGAACCAGCAAGATATGTGATTGCAGTTGATGATCATGCCATCCAGATCATAACCAGAGAGGTACTCTCATATTTGAACTTTCAAAATAGGACAACAAATATTCAAAGCAATCCCACAGAATGCCACTAATATAATAACATGTTTGTCATTATCATCATCATTGTCATCACAACCATCACACTACAAAATCGTCACCTGCACCTCCATTACCATCGCAGCCATCACCACCATCTCTCCCAAAATAACCACCACTACCACCACCAACATCACCAAAATCACGACCACCCCACTCTCACTTCAGCCATCACCCTAACTCACCTTGTCACCCTCGATGCAGCGTACCAACATAACGATAAAAGGACATTTCTTCTACCACAGCATTACTACCAACACAACAGCCACCACCACTAACACCACACCCACCACCATCACACCACCACCACCCTAACTCACCATGCCACCCTCGACGCAGAGTATCAGCATGATGATTCAAGGGCATTCCTTCTCAAAAACCACCACCATCAAAACCATTACCCCAATCACCACCACCAACACCACCATCACCACCACCACTACCCCAACCGCCACCACCAACATCATCACCACCACCAACACCACCATCAACACCACCACCACTACCACCACTACCACTACCACCACCACCACCACCACCACCACCACCACATAACCATCACCACTGCCACCACCACCATCATCACCACACCCACTCCCACCACTACCACACCACCATCAACAACCACTACCATAACCACCACCACACCTCCATCACCACTACCACCACCATCATCACCACCACACCCACCACCACAACCATCAACATCACACACCACCACCCTAACTCACCTTTCCAAACTCAATGCAGCGTACCACCATAACGATACAAGGACATTTCTTCTCCCAATCCTCTACCATCAATGCTGCCACCACCATCACCAGCACACCATCACTACCATCACCAGCACCATCACCATCACACCACCACCACCATCACCACCACACCACCACCCCACCATCACCACCACACCACCACCACCATCACCATCACCACCAACATCACCACCATCACTCCAACTCACCTTGCCACCCTCGATGCAGCGTACCAGCATAACGATACAAGGACATTCCTTCTCCCAAACCATCCTCCAGAACTCATTGACAGTGTTACTCATCGGTCCTTGGGTAGCTATGAACTCCTTTGACCGGTTGAAGCCCTAAGGTAGGATGAAAAAAAAGAGGTTTTTGACTAAAAATTGCCAACACATATTACATTAATTCTTCAAGATGCTATACGCTGAAATTTTCACTGGAGTTTATGTTCGTGAATTTCACAACCATGAATTCAATGAAAATTTCACTCATTAGAATACCCATACAGGTGTGTAAAAAAATCTTTCAAAAGATGATAAGAACAAATCATTTATGCGTCAAAACGTCTAAAATACATTGAATTTGCTAAATTCAAGTGAACTGAAATATTGGATTTACCTTATATCACTACATAAAACTAATTCGACTCTCCTTATACAAGCGCTTGCATTGTTACAGATGGTAAATGGTCAAATAGTAAAATCTTCATGTCCAAGTTGACCCATGTCCTATCAAAGTAGAAATCAGTATCAACAATAGTCAACATCATCTCACGCAAGCAATTGCCTGCCATACCCTCAGAATGGACAACAGTCAAGAGACATACAGGAGGGAGAGATACATTTAGAAAAAGAGCAAAATGTTGAATATTTTGTGTATACTTACAGTCATATAATTAGCATTGATGTAACCTTGAGTTCCACTGAGCTTGACTCTTGTTTCATTATCTGTTCATTAAAAATGGATCAATGATAAGATCAAATGAATATATACGAAGTAAACATGCAATCCTGGGCGAAGATTCAATGTGATAAAACGGACTCAAAATAATGCCTTTCATATGAACTGGTATGCATTCTTGTGCTAAATGATTGATTATTACTACCCATACCGGCAAAGTAATTGATACCTGATATTCTTAAAGTATTTTGTAACTTCATGTTGTTTTATACTAGTGTTACACAATACAGTAACACTAATCACACTCACACTCAGTATAAAAACATGTGTATAATGAACAAGGGCAACCAGAATGCTTTTTGACAAATAATTGGTGTTGTACTACACCCATTTCCAAGCAAAACATTTAATTTGGAACATTTTGGAATTTCACAATTTTAGAATGTGTTTCGTTATCAATGATGATGGTAAATCCTATTAGATGCCTGGTAGAAGAGACATCTCATACTTACAAAAGATAATTGTTAGCTGTTATCCATCCAACAGTACTTGAACAAAATCTATCTCATTTTCAGTCTTTTGAATGAAGAAAGGAAATTAAAATCCAAATTGAAAAAACTCACATGGCAAGATGTTTCCAAATCTGTTTTTATTCTTGTTCTCTAGACTCCTTCCCTCTGACTTAGACATTTCTTGGCCAATGTTACGTAGATCCTGAATTAAAAAAAGAGAAATGTTGAGTAATTGGTTGATTTGTAAAATGACATTTAGTGCAAAATTATCACTGTAATCATATCAACACGCCACATATATCAATTCACCTATTGTCATCAACCAATATGAATATCTTCATCAGCATAATCTCCACCATCACTGCAATCATTATAACATTGTGATAGACTTACATCAAATTCCATGGTGAACTTATGTTGTTTGTTGGCTATCATCTCATTGTAATGCTGAGCAAACTGCATACTCAAAACAGGTCTGCAAAATAAACAAGATATCATAATTGATTAAAATGTATTCATACTCAAATACAGAAGTATGATTTGTTGAGAAAAATTACTAGAAAATGGTAAGAAGTAAAAATAAATTCATCATTAGGAACTGGAAATCTGGACTCAACTGTCCAATGTTTATTCAAGTTTAAAGTTTTGATTCATATTTAAATTCTACTGAACTTCATCTTAGACTGGATGAACGAAAGTAAATTCTTCCTAAATTGGTTTCTGAAGGTTCAACAAGACTACGAAGTGTTGCTAGAAAGTTCAATTGATTGTAAATCACTTGAATTTGTGCATGATTTTGGGTTTTAAAAAATGAGATTAAAAACGGAAACTAGCGATCAATGCAAAACCCTCAGTCTTGAAATAATGTACCATTGGGACAAGTGAGTGTAAATGTATTGAGAGATGCCAACCAAAAAATCCTATTCCTTACATTATCTATTCTCTTTTGATTAAGGTGGTACAACATGTAGCATCTAGGGATATCTATGAATGTCCAACATCATAATGCATTGCACCTGTCCCCACAAGAAACATTCAATTGTCCAGTGGAATTGTTTGTTCATGACACTCGTGTATCCGAACAAATAACTATATTCCACATTGACACATCTGCCAAATTGTAAGGCATATTTAACCTGATTTTTATTGAATGTTTTGGCACCAACATTGAGTGAGATTGGTCTCCCTTATTCAAACACAATTGACAATGAATACATTTTTGGTTGTAATAGGCGGGTTTACTAATAGATGCAAATTTTATGCATACCTCTAACACAAAGATTGTTCTTGACAACCCGAAAGCTTGCCCAAGGCTTGCCCGACATAGCAACAAGTAATGTATGCAAACTGGATTCCAAGTATTGTAGTCTTATTGTTTTCAACCGGTCTATGGAATACCGCGTAACTACGTTAAACGCACATAAATTTGAATATATAAGTAAACCCGCCTATTACGGAGTATCTCACCTTGATAGGACTGCAGGTGGAGCCTTGCTATGCTTCGGGTGTTTATGAGATGAGTTGTTATGGTTATCATTGAAGCGGGATTCTTGATGAGGAGGTTGGAAGCCACGAGTTTTCCTGGGTCCAGGTGAGCTGTCAATATACAATGGTTAAAATATACATGTTATGCATAAAATTCATAGTGCGTTAATATCAACAGACCTGAAAACTAAACATTTACTTTACCACTTTATCTCTAACATGTACCAGAAATGCCAATCAAAATCATATTTCTAATCTTTCCTATCCTGTTCTGCTTTTCAAGAGGGTAGTGAGACATATAGATGTCTATGAATGCACAGCGTCATCATTACACCTGTCTCCGTAGTAAAAATCTAATTGTCCATTCATAACCCTTGTTTACCAGAACAAATAATTTTGGTTCAGGAATGACACCCCTGTCCAATTGTATGGCATATCTACCTTGTTTTCTGTTGAAAATAATTGAATGATAAAAGATTTTCAGATCGACAGGTGGCTACGTCTTGGTGTTTTTGTATTCTGAATAACCATCGACATCTACTGAGTTTGGTACCTATCATCAAAACTTAGACAAAGGATACAATTTAAGGATGTATGGATATGTAAGACACTAAAAATAACTCTCTTTGATCTGTTTGACTGACTTTTGCTCTTTCAATCAAAGCATGACATTTTTGGCGTGGAGTCCTCCTTTAAGTGCTTTTAGCACAATATTCTGTCCTATATGCATACACACCTCTTGACCTTCTTGCGACGATGTCTGCTGGATGAGAGGCAGCAGAGTAACATGAAGATGAGGATGAAGAAGATGATGACTCCATAGACGATGACTGGGATGGTGAACCACGTTTCTAATCCTCCTATATAAACAAGCAAAATGGAATTCTATAATGTTCAAATCATGTATTGTAAGAGTCTATGTTTTTTGCAGGAAATTTGAGGAAGGTTATGCTGGGTTACGTTTTAATTTCCAATTAAAAACCTAACAAAATGAATTTATACAAATAATGATATATATTGTTTACTGTAAGCTCTATTTAGAACTACTGACATGAAAGCTCTGATCTTCTTGGAGCTTCAGAGGTTTATGTTAGCGTGTGTGTGTGTCTGTTTTTTTGACATTGGTTGGGGAACAATGATTGCATGCACCATTTCTCCTATTAATTTGATGATGGTGATAATTATTAATCATCATCACCATTAAATATCACATTCATGAACTTCATTGATTTAATAGTATGATATACTGTCTTGCTTAGGGTCAATGTCTACAACAGATATCGACGTACACTGTACAAGTACTATGCAAAAGTGTGTTACGTTCAAATATTAATATATATATATATATATATATGGTCTGATGATGAATTAAAAATGAAAATCAATGCTTCCTAAGTATAACATCATACTTGGAACGTGTGAATGAATGAATGACTTACTTGTAGAGATAGGCGCAGACCATGGGGAGTCTGCATACCCTCCATCGGTGTATGCTCGGATCAGAATTCTGAGAATATACAATACAATAAATCATTACAACACATAGCTATAGAAAAATAGGATTGTCAATTCAAGGCCCGGAAATTTGATCATGTGACACTGCTATTGAAAGAGCTACACTGGCTACCGGTACAACAGTGTATTTACTTTAAGATCCTTACCATCGTCTATAAGTGTCTTCATGGAAAAGCTCCCACCTATCTCACCTTGCTCATCACCCATCATCACTCTGCTTGACCTGGTCTCCGCTCAAGTTCAGACAGTACTTTGCTCCATATCCCCAAACACACAATAAAGCTGGGGATAGTTCATTTCAATCATTTGCAACCTTCTCTTTGGACTGAGATCCCTCAATCTGTCCGCCTTCTCCCTTCCTTGGATACTTTTAAGAAAGCCATAAAAACTCTTCTGTTTGACTAATAAATTTCTTTTATTTCTTTATTCTTCTGTTGATGTAATTTGTAAAGCGCTCTGGAACCATTAAGTACCTGTGTATTGCGCGCTATATAAGTATCCATATTGTATTGTATTTTAAGTTAAGGTGGTGTTGATTCAACATTGTAATCAATTGCAAGTTGCACTGAGTTGATCAGCAAGTGCCAATCAAATCTGTTGTCTCATACGCATCATGTCAAAAGAGCAAACAGTGCAAGAATGAAAATGCACGTTCCACTTTGCAGTTGACTTGCAATCAATTGCAACTTCGTAGCAACATTCCCTAAGTTGTTAAATAGCATCTTAAGTGATATTTTCCCAAGTATCATTAGTATAGCCTAAAGTAATAGGATCATTTGCATTAAATGTGTATGCAATGAATTCAGTTCAATGCGGCAGAAGCCTGTAATGTTTCAATGGTTTTATGATGGATGAGATAAGGATAAAAATGACCCTAAGTAATTTCAATCAGCTTTATTTCAGTAAGCAGTAGCCTAAGATATTATTTGAGAAAAAAAAACCCATCCAGATAAGAAAGAAAAAAAGAAAAACCAAAAGATACATAAAAAATACAATCAAATCTATCTCAACAGACGCATGTCTCTAGTAACCATGAGTCTATAACGACCACATTTTGTTGCCTGGGTGGACATTATAGACAGGTTTGACTGTAATATAAAAATATAAGTAATTACAATCACCTNATAATCACCTGTAGGATGTGAGGGGTTCTAGTGGCCCATTACAGATGGTATCAGCAGACACGCACTGGGTTTCCTCACCGATAGTGTACCTTGTCTGAGTATTGGCGATCTGGCGTTTGCGACGAGAAACAAACGGAGTGGGAGCAAAAAGAGGCGATGTGACGTAAGGGAGGCGGAAAGAAAGATCTACCACTTGCTGATAGATGAGTGGTGGGTCGGCGATTGTCCTGTCAGTGTTACTCGCTGTGTATATATAGGTAAAAAGAAAGGAGAAAATCAACATTATGATTTACAGAATCTATACAAGTTATTTGAGAAGATCGAGAAGGAGCAAAGAGTGGTGATGTGACGTTAGGGAGGCAAAAAGAGAGATCTACCACTTGCTGATAGAGTAGTGATGGGTCGGCGATTGTCCGGTCAGTGTTACTCGCTGTATATATACAAAACAAACAGAAAATGAACATGCAGATTTGCCACATCTTATTCAAATGAGTGATTGATCACATTTTATAATTAATCAACAGGATTGATTTACTACTTGAGATTCTTGCATGCTCTAACTTGCGTGACAATTTTACGAAAAGGGAATAAACACGTAGCGGCAGAGTTGACACAAAGAAATTCAAATGCAGTGTCTAGTACAATGACACACTTGTCAAATGTATATCAGTTTGAGAGAGTTTTTTCCAATGTCATTATTGCAATGTTAGATTGAATCACAATTGTACACTGAGTAATAAAATCACAGAGGTCATGATAGTTCAAATCCTCTCCTTTTTTATAAAATGAATGGAAAAGGGGAAGATAATCACAGATGCCAAACATTCCAGAATATGAGGTGTATTTTAATATGAATTCAAATCTTTCATCACAACTGAATAGAGAGAATTCATAATTGTCATGTTTGCTCCCACTTTTGTTCAGCCATTGCAATATACACATATCAATTTCAACCCCAATGCATATTCCAGAACAGTTGGCATCTCTGCAAGACAAGAGACACACTCACCATGTTCTTCTATGACAAAGACCTGCAGTGCTATGATGTCACCGTTCTCATCTGAGAAGAGATTATCAGGGATCACTATGGTGATGGTGGTTGCCGTGGCCGAGGCTGCCGCTCCAGTGGTCGACGGGGCATTGCCGGATGGTACAGGATCTAGAGGGGTTAATTAACAATTTTCAAATAATACGTAAACAAACCAAAGACCAGGGCGGTGTTTCACCAAATCGTTCTTAAAGTTACGCACAATTTTACGTTCGACTGGTATCAATTCTTGCCCTAAATGTGCACACTATTACAAGAAGGGTTACCAGTCGAACGTAAAGTCATGCGTAAAGTCTTTCTTATCTTGGTGAAACACATCCCTGGGCGGTGTTTCACCAAGATAAGAAAGTCTTTAAGAACGACTTTATGCATGACTGGTACCAGTACTTTTGCAGAATGATAAAAAATCTTACATGTATTACACTTGTTAACATGCTCCAGTCTATCTTAAAGTCATTCGTAACTTTAAGAATGATTTTGTGAAACACCATCCTGATAACAAAATAAAAATCAAAGGTACAATCTGCACATACTAGTATGATCATGAAAAAGGAGTCTTTAAATGAAGCATGATAGTTAGTAAGTAAGCACATACTTGTTCTTACATTTCACAATAATACACATATACATACATGAAAAGCTTGTATGAACAATTTATATTTATACTACTTTTTCAAGAATAAATGGGTTGAAGTCTGCTTGGGGGTTAAGCAATCAACTAGGTATGCAGTTTCATCATGTGAAAAGAATCAGGACCAATCTCAAGGAACATTCTTTGCATCATTTTGCTTGTTATTCAGTTGATTTCTAAAGTCCAATACATTCTATGGATAAGTGATAATCAAAATATATATCAAAATGTATAACTCACCTCCTGCTAACAGGGTTATTTCACCGATGACAGCATCACCAGTACCTTCTTCATTCACTGCTTGAACCTACCAAACAGGGAAGAATTCATGAAAATGGTCATTAAAATACAAGCTACATGTATATTAGTAATAATAAAAATGGTGGCTATTTATATATTGCACAAGTCCATCTCATTTTGCTCATGGTGTTTTAGAAACAAAGACAAATGAAGAAACAGATAATGAAAACATGAATAAGATAGGAAGTAATGATTTGAGAATTAAGGGATCAATACACCATTGTATCCAATGTATGAGCACGAGCAGACGATGATTTGGGACTTATTCATATTAGTCCTTGAAAATACCAACATACATGTAATTGCTTTCATATAAGTATAAATAAGTGTTTCAAAAGGCTCTGATGCATTATTACCCGGCTAAAGTATTTGGCCCATCTCTACATTCAAGGAATTTTTTCCAGCCGGTACCCATTCCTGTCATCGAGTTGGGTGCAGCACAATGTGAATAACTTTCTTGCTGAAGAAAATTAACGCCATTGATACCGTTACACTCAGACTGGAAGGTGAGAGGGAACCACTACACAATGATGCTTCCATAAAATACGATCAGGAAACATTGTGGCCTCTTGGTTATTATCCATGTCATTTAATTAAGAGGTTGTTGGATAAAACACCAGCAATGGCACTAATTTCCAGCAGGAAATACATTGTGTGCACCTACACGTAACAGGCTATGAATTAGTGGGCACTAATGAAGTGCTAAAGCACTGAACAAAAACATTTACTGCAATTATCAATACTGCTACTAATGTAAGCATAATTCAAAACTCTGATACTTCAAGATTATCTTTCAATCTCTCACTAATATTGTTGGTGGGTCAGAAACCGTTCCAGAATGCACCTCCACAATTAAAATGGGACCTAAATCTATGAAGGGAGATTAGATAAGGAACTTACAGTGAACTGATAGTTGATTAGACAAAGAACTTACAGTGAACTGATGGCTGGTGAGAGAAAGAACTTACAGTGAACTGATAGCTGATTAGAAAAAAGAACTTACAGTGAACTGATAGCTGGTTAGAGAAAGAACTTACAGTGAACTGATAGTTGATTAGAAAAAGAACTTACAGTGAACTGATAGTTGATTAGACAAAGAACTTACAGTGAACTGATAGTTGATTAGAGAAAGAACTTACAGTGAACTGATAGTTGATTAGAGAAAGAACTTACAGTGAACTGATAGTTGAATCCTGGATTAAGATTGGAGATGGGTACCTCAAACCTCACATCATTCGCATGGATGTCAGTGAACACAAGGTTTCCACTGCTTGTAGCCGCCTGCCAAGAAAATTACAGGTCAAAGGTTAACTAAAGTTCAAATGAAAAAAACTAGAACTAGCATGGTGTAGTAAACATTTAAATAAATATGCGGTTGCACCATGTGGATACATATGTCATCAGAAGAGAATACTAGTAGTCAAAATGATCACCGATGATTCCGAGAAACTTCAGCAGAGTTTCATGAAGCCAAATATCTAACCTGCTGAACACTAAGCTTCAGATAGTTTAGTCTAGAGTCTATGCATAGTTTATGCATATCATACCAGAATGAAATTGTCCAACTCTGGTTGAACTGAATGTACTGTAAATTGAATAATTCTTGCCTTTTCCCAACATGAATAAACACTGATTGACAGTGCTTTACCGAGAAGCTGAGAAAAAAAATTCTCAGGAATTCTCGGGTTCATGTTGGGATAAGGCAAGAATTATTCAAATATTTATCTACCCAACACAAAAATCATTCAATTGATACTGTAAATTGATCTTCATAACAATTTACTTCATGAACACAAAGTGGTATATTTGATATAAATAAAACCATATACTTGTACATATTGTATATACCCTATTACCATTATTTCATATAAGTTATGGCAATCTGGTGAGATATCAATTAAAATCCAAATGGTTTTGAGTACCCTACTAAACCAGTGGTGAAAAGTGGAAAACGCCCAAACTACTTTAGGTACCTATTACATCTCGGGTGTAGAGTGGCAAATGTATGCACAATTTTAGTTACCCAATACACCCTGGGTGTAGAGAGGCACATATCACAAAGGGGAAATATATACTTACATTCCTAGTGCCAATGTATGCTATGATATATCCCTCAATGAGACCATTAGGCCTAGAAGGTACTTCAAAGATGACATTCACGGAGCTTGCGGATGTAGTCACAATTACTAGGTTCTCAACCACATCAGGCCCTGGAAAAGCAAACCAATCTCAATGTTGTTCAAATACATACATGAAACGCTCATGAACAGTCATATTGAAGACAAGAAATATAGACCTAAAAAGAATATTATTACTTTTGTTGATGAACTAATTCTTTGTTTCAAAAGGATTTTAAAAAATACCAGTGAACCTTTCTCACAAGTAATTGAATAGCTAATAGTGTAATTATTTTTGTAATGTTGGTTGTCACTTTTGATGTTGTTGTATTAATTTGCATTGTAATTCTGACTTCATGCATATAACGGAATGGTTGGCATGTCTGCTTCTGCACCCGGGTTTTGACTTACTTGCAGCAAAGGACCTCTGTCTCCAGGTGACTGGTACACTAGCCACGTCGTTGACGACTGTACGGATCTCAAAATTAATGGTCGTGTAGGGATCCAAGCCTGCTAGTGTGAAAGTGTTCTCAATCACATTGTGAGGAGTCTGAGGGGAGTAATTAGTGCTGTTTGGTGAGTAGGAGACCTCATAGTTATCACGTATGCCAATGTTGTGCGGCCATTCGATGGTGATAGTTGTCTCATCTACGAATCTTGATATGGGTGTACCGGGTCGGTTGGGGCCTATGTGCATGACAAAGTGAAACATAAAAAAAGGGTTGGTTCTAATGAGGCGAAGTTGACATAAGGCAGAGGTCATTGTTTTATAATATCAAGTTCATGTTTATTCATTATTCAAGGCAACACACATTTAGGGTTAGGGTGAATGTGAGAATAGCTGGGCATCAACTGTACCATCCTGAAGCTGGTATACATAGTGGTATAGCTTATGTCCTACCAATCTGAAGGTCTATTTCTCGAACCAAGGATTTTTTAAGGATCCTTTTTGCCCTCTCAATGGTTTGCAATAAATGGTGTTTATTCACTCAATGAAGACACCTCATTGTGTTTATCTAGTCAACAGTGCCACAAATCATTTATATTTCGATCAATAAAGGCTGACCTCGGCTCTGACGCTCGGAGGAATTACCTCCGTCTCCCGTTCACTGAAAAAGAAACTACCAAAATGTTATCAGGACACTAATAATATTGAATGCACTTTCAGTGAAGGCATTGAAAAATGAGGATAATAAATTCACAACTAAAATACCAAACTCCTAAATTCCACGCTTGACAATTGTAAAATAAAGCATACACAGCAGAGTTGAAGTTAAACTAGAAATTTTAGCAAGGATTATAATGCTGATGAAAGCTAGTGCTTCACTGACTTTTGGTCTGAAATTCATGAAAGTATTTCGTTCACAAAAACTGATCATTGATTTTTAACCAAAAAAAAAAAAAAGAAATGGTGCATAAGGTTTTGATTGTTGAATAGTGTTCCTGCTGAAATATGTCCCATAGGATACTACAGCAAATCTAATCAAGGCAAATCAGAAAATAACATGTATAAATATGTACTAAGAATATTAAAAAAACACATTCCTAAAACTTGGGAGATCTGGAGATAGATTGATGGATAGAAAGGGGGTGTTGCTACAAAGTTGCAGTTGATCGCAAATGAACTGCACTTTTGGCAAGACGCATTTGATAGATTGATGAGCACTTGCTGATCAACTCTAACTTGCAATTGATTGCAACTTTGTTAAAGCAACAAGACAATACTCCTTGACTTGCAAGGAAGCCATTCTGAGGAAACTTACGTGAAGTAAATGGTTCAAGCGCGACTGAACTGATCTCTGTCCCTGCATTGGTAAAAGCACTGAAGGTGTATTCAGTGCCTGCTACCAGGTTGAGGTACTCAATGCTGAATTCATTAGTCACGGAAGGTCCATCCACCACCGTACCACTGGCATCAAGCAGGGATAGAGTAAAGTTACTATGGAAACCGGGAGGGGCTCGGTATGTGATTGATGCAGTTGTTTCCGTTACGTCAATCACAATATTATCAGGTTTAGCAGGGGCTGAAAAAGAAATGAAAAAAAGTGAGAGCAAATGAGGAATGCATTTACTTAATGACATTGGTTCAACTACATGAATGTCCAAAAGTTTGAATCTTAACCCTGGTAATCTAGAATAAAATATAATTCTTGACATTGAAAATTTTGAAGGGTTTTGTCATAGCCTTCTGTAAAACTCCTCTAATAATTGAATAACTACCAAATCATATTTTACTCAGACTATTTTGAATTGAGCAGCAAACAAGAAAATGAGGGGTTAAGAGAATGCAGAAATATCAATAAGTCATCTTAATTTTCCTGAATCCTATCAATAACTAGCCAAAACATTTGTCAATAATCATTCCTGGCCTGCACTATCTAATGATAAAGTCAAGAAACTCACTTGTTCGTTGTCTTACAGTATCCTCATCCCCATAGACTCGTGAACCCTGAACATCCTGGTAGGCTTGAAGGGTGAACTCGTACAAGACTCCCGGGAGGAGAGGAGACACAATGCGGCCTACGTCTGTTCCCGGGACCTCGATGGAGGTCGTTGAGGCGACAGGGACTGTCGAGAGGATGTTGACATCAAGCATATAACCAGTCGGAGTGACCGTCAGATCACTCTGCCAAGCAAGGCTCACAGAGGTACTGTTGGATGCCGTCACCATGAGCGTCACGGTAGCAGGTTCTTTGGGAGATAGAGATAGAAAGAATTAGGTAGATAATGTTAGGGCTAGGAGTAGAATTATTAAATCCTACCTGTAAACAAATCAGAATAGGCTGCATGGAGTGTTCCAGGCTGGAGTGTTCCAGAATCTTCTATTCAATTCTACATACAAATTTGGAAAACATCAGAACAGGTTTAAATGACAAATTTTTCTTTTCAAAATGAGATTAATTCCGGTTTAATCTAAATAATCATTTGGTATTTGAAATACATCTGTGATGGATAGCGTTTAAAAATATTCAATGCAAGGACTTCACAAATGTGCATTGTCAAAATGATTTTAATTCAGATGCAAGGTTTTGTTTAAAACATATGGTATTGGGAAGTGAAGCCAAATTTTAAAATGTATATATTGAATAAGTGAAGGAACCAATCCCCTTCAAAAAAATATGTGGATTTATTGACATTTTCATAACTGGAAAGCTATTTACCAAGAACATAGTTTTGATAGTGTCATAGATAGGTGGTCATAATGCAGGTTGGATTGTGGAACTTTGTACAGAGACTAGAACCCTGTGGAGTCAGGTACTTACTTGCTACAGCACTCGCTGTGTTGCAGTCTTCAGCACTCCATTCACCATTGCCGAAAGCCCGCACCTCAATCTCATATGTTTGGGCTGGAATGAGCGCAGAGATCTCCTCAGTATGCTCATCGATTGTTGAAGTGAATGGATTAGTAATGGTATCAGCAAACGTGATTCCAATACCAGGTGTGACGCTCAGGGTGTAATACTCTACGTTTTCATAGCCTTCTGGTCTCGTCCACATCACGGTAATCTCCATCGATGTGATCGCTGCATTGGGAATAGTAATCGCTGGACAGGATGGCCCTGTAGAGATGTGACATTAGACGAAAATCAATTTTACGCTCTGATCAATATCCATTTTCTAATTTTCATTGAAATCAATGGTGTGAGCTGTGTCATTTTATTGAAGTGAAAATTAATTAAAATTATGAATGTTGTGTGAAATTTGCAGATAAGAAAGAATAAAAAAGAAGGTACAGTTTGTTGGAAGGAGGAAGCAATATAATGAAAGGATATTCGTTCTATACACTGGTATCAAGTAGATCATAAAGGGATTAAAAAAGGTGTTTGATAATGTTGTCAGGTGTACACAAAGGTGTACTTTAAATTAAACCAGGAATGTGATTGATTACTTGGCACGATAATTGGATATCTTTTATACGTACGCTCTAAATCAAGCACACTAACACTCATGTTTTCCCACCCTGGTTTAAACCAGACTTAAACCTTGTACTAAAAAAGTTCTGGCCAGTATGACGAATTAAAAAAAAATAAAATGTCAATGTATACAATAGGCAAAAATCTAGCACAGTGCTTTGAGCTTCATGGCAAAAAACATAAAATAAAAATGTGCTCTCATTACTATCGCTAGTTTACTTACGCAGAGTGGTTGGAGCATTCTGATGGATGACAGCAGCACCTTTCTGAACACCTCTCTTTACCAGCTGTAGGGTGACAGTGTAGTTAGCACCAGGTGTAAGTCCAGTGAAGGTGTTACTCAGGGGCATTAAGGACTTGATATGGGTTACACTCGGGACTGTACCAGTTGGATTAATCGTCAGGAGATAGGAGTCAAAGTCACCAATCGACCGATCCCATTCCACCGTCAAAGTTGTGTCAGTGTAATCTGCTACAGTCAACTGTGTTCTCATTTCTGTGGAAATGTAACATCAAAATTTATAGTGCAGGAGAAAGTCATGAATGCCACAAGAACTTTATCCCTTACTCTAAGAAATCGTATGGATTTGCCCTTTCTTGCCTAAAAAGGTGCTTTTTTATGATTAAATTATATTGGAATGTGTGGAACTCCTATTTTCCTGGATAATTAAATTGAGTCTAAAAATTTTATCCAGTACATCTGAGCTACTTTACGAAATACCCCAAAACTCAAGCATTGTTGTATTTATTTATTTATTCATTTGTTTTTTTTCAGTAGGGTTGCCAAGTCAGTGATCACAGGGGCCCTACAACAGAAAAACACAAGAAAGTTCAATACAATACATTAAAGATAACAAATGAGAAGAATAAAATAGCATGTTGTAGCATTCATAAAATCAATGAAACCATGCTTCTCAATGTGATCTCTATTCTACTGGAAAATATCAAATTCTAGCTGAAATGGCAATTAAAGAAATTTCCAATATCATCAATTGATCTTATCATAAAAATATAAGCGTCATAAAGCACACCTTCACACATCAACTGCTGAGGGCGACAGGCTACAAGAGATGAATCCATGGGCGACCCCCTGAGCGTAAAGTCTGCTCCCGGAGCACTCAGACGGATGCAGAAGTATCTGAAGTCACTACACGCGAGACCTGATAGATTGAGGGTAACCTCCAGGTTTGAGAACTCAATCTGAGCATTAGGCGCCGATGGGGCAGTCAGATCCATTAATACCTCGGTACGAAGAGGTGTGGTGCCCTGGTCATCCAGGCTCACAAATGCCTTGAAAAATGAAAGCGTATTCTCATAACAAGAGGACCTTAACAGGACAAACATGTTATTTCCTAGAGTTCTATTCATTTATAGAAAATCCATTTGAACTTCTTACACCATGTCATAAAGCCATTTAATTATGTTTACTGCAAAACAGTCAAGATCATGTTAAGAAAAATGAAAATGATGATCAATCATCTGTATGCAGTTTGCTGCAACAAAGACTTGAATGGGGAATTATATATTTTCTGCACTCTCTTTGTATTCATAGTAAATTCATTTAAATGGGTAGTTATTAATTTGTTTCCACTCTTTTTACAAGTCATGTTCAAATTTTTGAAAAGGGAGCTGTTTGATTTGTCCATTATCGTAACTGCTTACTTCTATCTGCCATGCCTCCGTTCCTGGTGTCACAATCCCATTGCCAGTGATCGCATCGGCAGAGAACCCAAAGGTATGAGTAGAGTCACCTGATAAGACATTTTCTGATCCTGGGTTGAGTGTTGGTGCTATGGAGTTCACTATTACACCTAGATAAAGGAGAAGAGAGAAAATAGGGTTAGAAGATGTTGAGTAGATGTTAATTTTGCACCAAGATAGTACAGAAGGAAGCATATCTTCATCGTCGTCATCATCATCCTCCGCCAATATTAATAAAGAAGAAGGGCTCCCAATCACAGTATTTAGGGAAAACTTTGCTAGTTTATTATTGAGTTGCTTACATGATTCAGACGCGGCTCACAGAGAGCGTGTATCATTCGGATAACATTGAGTTTACGAGATCACCATACAATGTATATAATAGAGAGGGTTCATTGTTACATTAAAGCATAACACAACAATGGCGCAATCCATTTCTCCTTCCATAACATCTTTGGACTTTTCCCCAGTTTAAAATGATGTAACCTGTTATGATACTTTGTGCTGTTTGTAAAATAGAATGGAAACATACTAGCATTACATACTGCCATTCAAACCAACATATACTTTGACATTACAAGATAACAATA
>BQKZ01001122.1:54102-69038 GCA_036244855.1 Temnopleurus reevesii
TGTATTACCAGTATTCTCATCTGAGAGTATTTGCAGAATTCCCAGACACATTGTGCTAATTGTGGCTGAATCAGTTTATTCTAACAGCAGAAATTGATTCAGAAAAATAACAACACTGACTCACCTGGCCGGTAGGAAGTGGCGTGACCTCTGTCCTAGCGATGACGTTCCCTGTCCCATCTTCTTCATCGCTTAAGAAGGCAAAGACCTTCCAGAGGTTGGTTCCTGTAGCGTTCTCCTTATCGCAACGTGATGAGAGACTCAAATCAACAGAAGTCAACAAGTTCTCTTCATTCTCATATACTAAATCATCTCCAGCAGTCAAGGAGATGTTAAACTCATCGATGAAAACACCTAAGGAAAAGACAAATTGGATTTTACAGACAGCACTTTTTCTCTCTCCCTTATGCATATATCATTGAAAAAGACACAACAAATATTCCATCTGACAAGTTTCTTAGGGGGTGTTGATAAATTTACAATCGATTGCAAATCAATTGCAAATTTGAACAAGCATTTTCATGCAAGCAACATCTGCATTTCTAAAAAGATGTGTATAAATCAACTATATTGATTGATGCCTGCTGATCAACTGCAACTTGATATAAATTGCAACTTTCTAGCAAACACCTCCTTAGTCAAGCCATAGCAAAAGTCCCAACATTTACAAATGTTGTTCTGGTGGTCTCAAAACCCAATATATTTTCAAGGGATAGGAAATCAGAAAACAATCTTTTATTTTCAGTATAAAAATTTCTTTGAATCAAATTCAACATATAGAGATTAGAAGATCAGTATGCAAAGAGGTAAGGAATAAAAGACATTAAATTCTTTCACTTCAGACTAATGATAGCTGTGAGAAAAATAGGAATTACCTCTGCAATCAAGCTCAAAGCAATCACGAAGACTGGAATCATCAGGAACACCCCACAGAGAGAAATCAACTGAAGATGCAGCATTCATTTGAATCTCCATGCAGAGGAAGGGCATATCAACACATTTAATGTCATCAAAACTGAGATTCACCTGTAAAACAAATATTCAATTAAACATGTTAAGCTCCTCCAGGATCATTACTTTAGTGAATTCTCTATGAATGACCCCTAAAGTTGAACCTTTTTGAAGTACTGAATTACATATTTTTAAACATTATGACCATCAGTCAGCGAATAAGTCAGCACCTGTAATTTCAGTAAAATCCTACATCGAATTGAATTGAATTGAATTGAATAGAAAATGTATTTCCTTTTTCAAAATACATACATACATAAGGAAAATATAAGACAACATAGTAAAAATTAAGGAGGCGAAGACCCTAAAAGCAAAGCTTGTGTTGGGGTGAGAGAATGAGAGAAGCATAGTCAGACTATGGTATGGTCAATTTGAGAGAATTTTTTTAATCATACTGACATGATTCCTGCACAACACTATTGAATTTCTTTAAAGACCATAAATCATTATGACAGCTTGAATTACATAAATCAGACCATTTTTTTCATTCTACACAGGTGAAAAGATTTACTTTTATACAGTGTTCTCCACTAAAAAACTCTCAACTGCAAGATTCTAAATGCTACCTAAAATGGTTGATATTGTAAATA
Organism: Temnopleurus reevesii; assembly: GCA_036244855.1. Taxonomy (NCBI): domain Eukaryota; kingdom Metazoa; phylum Echinodermata; class Echinoidea; order Temnopleuroida; family Temnopleuridae; genus Temnopleurus; species Temnopleurus reevesii. Next base: position 55,704 of record BQKZ01001122.1, read on the forward strand.
AACTAAGCTGTGAAATTACAAGTGTTAAAAATCAACGTGTAGTGCTTCAAAAAAGCTACAATTCAATATATGAGCTATATACAGTGTAGGCACAGTTTGCAGGAATAAAGTAACATTGGTACACTTTATCAAATTTTTATAGATATCTTGACACTGCCTGTATTACTTCTTTCTTTTTTGTGCTCTATTTTTTTTCTTCATAAACTGAATGTAATAACATAGATCACAATATTTCAGAATCTTTTAAAATAACGAAATCAAAATGTGTGACTTACGATTAATGTCTTGATAATTAAAGAAAATAATTTATCAAATATACAAATCATACATACTGACTGGATTGCAGGATCAAGTTCAAACATCGTACTGGGTACAATTGGAGTTGGTGAAAAATCTGTATCAAATACGTGATTAATGACACGATCACCAGATCCATCGCTGTTTCGTGACCCATAGATGAGGAATGACCAGAGGTTGGAACCCGCGAGGTCCATAGTCGTCTCTGACGTGCTCAGATTGAAACTAAACGTGATCTCGTGATTGGCTGCTTCCTGCTCATGCTGTATTCCATCCATCAATGTCAGTGCACTGGAGGAAAATTCAACTCCTGGAAGATGGAAGTGAACAAACAACAAAGGTGATTTTATCAAAGGAGGAAAATATCATCAAACACAAACATACTGCACTGAAACTTTTTCATATACACACTCATTTAAGAAACAAATTGCTTGAATAAATAAAATGCATAAACGGAACCACTTTTCAGAAACAGATCAATAGAGTATATATAGTTACAGAAAAAGATAATATTTAAATGATTACACATGGTATCAAGATGATCAAACTATCATTATTATTATTATCATTATTATTGTTATTACTGTTATCATTATCATTATCATTATTAGTGTTATTACTATCACTATCATTATTGTAATGCTTTAATACAAATGTTTGGGGCACACACCAAAAAATAAGGGCGTTCAGGGTAAGCTTAATACTTCAAACACTGAGTGCATCGAGAGGGCCAGCAGTCGTGAACTGTACTACAGAAGGACATTATTGAGTTTCTGATTCTCTCTTGAAGTAAGAAATAAAGAAACAGTGAAGAAGGAAGATCTTACCGTGGCATGGCACCTGTCGGACAGCATATCTGGCTGACGGTGGATCGTAATTCAAAGTGAAATCGGACACCAGTGATGCATTCTTTGCAAACTCAGTGCAGAGGTAGACATACTATAAAGAGAATATAACATTACTAATTTAAATGCACATTGCAAAGACTCTATGCCTGCCTGAGTGATTATAGAGAAATGGCTTTAGGATGAACAATATCATCAATATTACTGAACATTTTAACCCTAATCCCATTGGGGGGGGGGCTTTTAAAGCCCCCCTCTCGACATTTTATGTGAGAAGTCTGAAACGTGAAAAGCTTGCACCATAATTTTTTCCGACTTTTATCTTTCAAGTCTCGCGCAACTTTTGAGACCAAATTCGTGACAACCGGGTATGCGCTACCAACGCTACGCGCATTCAACGGTGAAGATCAGGGGGGGGGGGCAAATAAGCCCCCCAATGGACTGAGATGACTGAAATATCCCAATGAGATTAGGGTTAAGGATCATCCCCACCACCTCAACCACCATCATTATCATCCTCATCACCATCATCATCATCATCTTCATCATCAACGCCATCATTTTTATTATCTTTCTCATTACAAGATAATACAAGATAAAAATCTGGTAAAATATCATAAATGAAGCAACACAACCTTGATCTTATATTTATCAATAATTTACAAGATCATTAAGTGCGCTGTAATCTCATTTGTAAAAAGGCAGAAGACATACCCTATCCGGACAGACCAATCCGCTCAAATTCAGTGCCACCTCAAGATTCTCAAAGACCAGCTGCTGATTATCAACGAGCATTTGATGATTGGCGATCGGAGCAGGTTCTCTTGCTCCAAAGTCATGTCCCATACAATCGGATTGATTGTTATAGAAGACTGTTATCATCCAAGGGAACATCTCGTTGCCTGTGCTTGTTCCCAAGTCAGCATCATGCTCGATGCCTAACGTGATGTTTATCATCTTGTTATCCAGTCTCTCGTCTGCGTCTGGCCCTGCTGCAGGACTCTGAATGGTGTTACTCGTAATGACAATACCTTGAGAGAGAAGCGAATCAGTTTTTCAGCTTTTAGAAGGAACGTATATTTGAATTTCATATTCACAAACTGATCCTAATTCTTAAAATATTTATGTAACTTATGGGCCCGTATTCCGATAGCGAGGTTGAACTTAACCCTGGACTAAGCCATTGTTATTTAGACCTGGGCTATTGAAAAGTTGAACCATAAGTTTAAATGACAATGACTTAGACCTGGTTAAGTTAAACGTCACTATCTAAATACAGGCCATAGGAATTAGCCTATTCTATTCTCTCCATTCTTACCACTTCTCATTCTATCCCATCTCATTTATTCCATTCTCGGCGAATCAGTACCGATTGATTCCATATCTATCAGAAGCTTTGAATATGCAATCCAAACCACTCTTACTTGAGTCAACGTAATCATACATGAATAAATCAAATAAAGTTCAACATTGTCATATTTCAACCACTCTAGTGCTTCCCAGAATTATAGCAGAACATAAAAATAAATCCTATCTAATACGATCTCAGCTGATCTTACTGAAATAAATCTCAACCAAATTATATCAACAATAATCTAAGTTTGGTTACCAGTATCTACATGCCAAATCAAACAAACGAATTTTATTGCAAGCAAATATAAAATGAATGTAAACCATGGACCACTAAAAGCAGCTGCAGGAAAACAAAGAACTTCTACTACGAATTCATCGTACAAGGCTATCAAGTGAAAAAATTATTGGACAAACATTTTAGGGTGATGGTTATAAATTTTCCTAAATGTATATTGACCAAAGAATGATATTCAACATAAACTGATGAAATTACCTTGGCATCTGTCGTTCTCTTTACAAATAATATTGGAGTTGTCGTTGAATGAAACATTGAATTCAGGCGAAGGAGAAACACCCCTAGCAACCTCTACACAAAGATAAGGCATGCTAGCGCAATTGATATCCTGTAGATTGAGAGAGGCTTGGATGTTCAATAGCTGCACTGTTTCCCCAGCAGAGATACCTAAAACAAGAAAAGAACAACAGATTAATGATTCTCTGGTTATGTAGATAACATGGATAGATAATAATCAATAATAATAATTCTTGGCTCAACCCAACAAGGATAAACATGTATTAATAAAGTGAATTTTTGTATAGATGTGAAAAAAAATTCACAAGTGGATTCTTGTAGGAATCACAGCTGTGGCCTCCCAAGTTGCTGGCAGCCCTAACCACTGATGCTAACTGAAATATGCACAAGGTGCATTTCATATGAAATCAAGGCTTTCCTTACATGCGAATGGCTGAGAGTGTGTTTATTGTTGCCATGCCTTCTCTCATTTTTGCTCAGTTTTCGCATTATTCTCATTTGAATTTCAATCTCATGTATATTAGGGAACAGTTTGAATCTCTGCCTTCCAAAGTTTGATTGTGACCTATGATGGGATGAAGGAAGAAACGTTTAACTAAGAAGGGCAGTGTTTCACCAAAGCGTTCTTAAAGTTAAGCACGACTTTAAGATAGACTGGTATCAATTAATCTTGTGCTGAATGCGCATAAGTACTGTAAACTATTACGCACAAGAAGGGATACCAGTCGATCTTAAAGTAGTTCTTAAAGTCTTTCTTATCTTGGTCAAACACCGCACTGGAACACTTTTTGATAATTACCTTCATATTTATTAAAAAAATCATAAATAAACAATAACATACAATAAAGGATGTGTCTAAAAATAGAAATATTTTTCTAATGTATTAAGTAGCACCAGGTCTGATCTAACTTAATTTGAAATTGACTTACCAACTTCATCTTGTGAGGAGAGCAGAGGCACTGACGTATCCACGGCAACGCTATCATTCCCTTCAAGATACCCAGACATGTACACCCTAACGATCTGCCATAGTTCGTCTCCATCTACTGATGCCGAGACTGGAGCAGCAGTCAGGCTGACTGCGAATCGTAGGTTGTTCATCTCGTATTCCAGGATGTTTGTAGGATAGAAGATCTCATAGTCACTTGTATCAATCTCAGTAACTGGAGCAAACAGAGCACAGTGAGAAAGGGAGAATATGTCATATAATTCATGTCTCTTGTCTATCTCAAAATATATGTGCCGTCAAAACTACTTAAAGTCACCTGCCTGCAGAGTTCAATTTTTTTTGTTCAGTATGGTGGCTATTGAAGATAGTTTTTGAGTGTACATGTACTTAGGAGTAAGAATTTTGACAAATCCGATGACCATCTATCGTGACACACCATGGGGTTTGTACAGGGGCAACCTATCCAAGTTCTGTTAGAAGAAGGTACACATTGTATCAAGCTTTGGAAAGTTCAAACAAAGTTGCAATCAATTCTAAACCCAATTACACAATTGTTACCACCTATCTGTTCTTGCATTAACTCTACATTGACATATGAATATATCCATGGAATAAAATCATTGCAGTAAAATCTAACTCTTTCATTTACACAATTTCATTAAGGTGTATAACCTTTGATTGATTTAGTAAAATGAGCCACAATATACCAATGTATTGCATATATATACTGGTATTCATGATCCTGTGANTCATCATCATGATCATGACCATAATCGCCACCCTCACCACCACTAAAGAATTCATATATTCAATATCATGATGGTCATCAGCTCAAACACAATCGAAGAATAGTATCTAAAGTATAATCCTGCCCTTCCCATCTTACCTGCACATGGATGAAGAGCACATCCCACATCTGGTCCACCTGTCAGCATATAGTCTGGTACAGCATTAGGTCCCTTGCGAACCTCCACACAGATATACATTAAATCGCTGCAGGTAAATCCTGTGAAGTCCACCAAGGCTTGTACATTCGTTAGAGTAGTGTTACTGAACCGGTCTACCATCAGATTAGATGCATAGGCGTTTGAAACAGCAACCGTCACCTAGACAAATCATTCGATTAAACACTGTCTTATCTTCATACCAATAAATACTATTTCCCAACCGATAACATATTAAAGTATGACAATGTATATTCTTCAAATATACCAAATGAAAAAGACATTTTGGATAGTTTATCATCACCCATTTTTTAATCAATTCAATTTTTCAATTGATTAGATATATATCAGATCTTGATTATATATAAAATAATTACTATTAAAGTTAACAATAATTCCACAAAAATTAGAAATAGATGCAGATATTCAATTTATCATCCCTTAAATTTGGTATTACACCTTGAATTTCTCTTCATAATTGGGTAAAAGATACTTTAGACAATGGTATTTGGTTAGATTCCATATTCCACAGAGTACCGTACTGAGCGGTGAGTTTACTTACCAGCGAGATCTGTGGTTGGTTTCCTGTATTAGATGCAGAGGCAAAGACGTCTACTTCAAAGAGGCTTTCACCGACGATACCAGCCTTCGTCGAATCAGGTTCAAGGATGATTTCCAACGCTAGGCTCTGATTGGACAGATCTTCAATCCAAATGGGTGGAGTGATGATCTCAGGAGTTACGTTGATGAACTCCACTCCTGTAAATGATATAAATGCAATATATACATATTTCTGGGTGATGTTTTCCACTGTTTGGACTGAAAGATAAACCATAGCACTAATTAGGACAATGAAATCTTGAGACATAATTTTGAGTTATTGAGAGCCATGAGCGCCCAACTGAGGCGGAGACTGGGGCTATTCAAGAGGCTATCATCATCACCATCATCATCAATATGCAAATAAATACAACCTTTATTTATCAAAAAGTGACCTTGATGGAGTTTAATCATGGTACGAGTGACTTAAAGACAATCGGTTTTGGTTCTTGTGCTGAACGATTGACAATATTGTGAGTATAAAACTCAATGATGTATTCTAGTCTTTCTAAATAGCACTCTTATGTTGAAGAATGCCTTAGTAAAACACTGCTAGAACTCTGAACTTGATGGTGATGAGAATAAGCTTTACCTGGACGTAACATAATGCATGCCATGCATCATACATGCTTGACTCCATTAACATGCTTGTTAATGGAGTACTTTCATAAGATCCTTGACTATAATGTGATTAGGTAAATACTATCCTGATTTTGTTTTAGGTAAATGCTATTTTTTTCGGATATACAGGCAAAGAAAAAGGTGAAAATTGACAAATGAAGGATCCTCTTGATTACTATCTTCTTCCTTTCTTATTTTTCTCTTCTTTATGACAATCTTGATAGTCAGAATCACAAGTCACACAGAGGAACCTCCTTTTAAAGAGGTTGGATACAACAATCCTCTTTATCATGTGGTGATTTTATTATTTTCCTCGACTAAAATCTTTATGTTTCTATGTTTTTAACTCTGAACCATGATTAATTGAAGAAACTGATATGACAAAAAGGTAATTTCATGGATTCCTAGAACTCTGTTTCAAAGAGGCTAGTGTGTCTCATCATTGTAATTATAATAATCATCCTCATTATCAAAACAACAAAGACAACCTACCGACACAATCAATAGATCGACACGAGCGAAGCTGAGCCTGAGAAGCTGGAGATTCAATAGAGTAGAATGGGAACGCTCTCTGACCTCGCCAGATCTCAACACACAGATAACGAGTCGTGCATGACACAGAGCTCAAATCAAGGACCACGTTCACACCTGTGATGTCAGACGTTTCTCCAGCGATGAGAGAAACACTGCCCTGTGCTTCAGTCAAGTTGGTCACCACCGTTCTTGGCTACATGAGTGACAAATAAAACAAAACTTATACACTATAGATTACGAATTCCCTGATACATGTATGGCTTATTTATATACATATAAATTTACTTATACAAATGTTTAATTTCAGAAGGGTAACTCCATCAGTGATTGAAACACTGTTATCCTTAGAGACCCTAGACTTGTCTTGACTTGACTTGTAAAGAGTATCATGAACATGCCATACTACCGTTGTTAGGTAAAATTAATGTCTACGTGATTTGAGTATGCTTTAAAGCTCTGAATTTATGCATAATGTTTATGCGTTGGTACAGGCATCATTGAGGGGGAGCTTTGTAGAAGAGCTTTTATTCTCACCGATGTATCCACATTGCCAGCAGAGTCTGTGCTTGTGAAGAATTCCAAGTGCCAGAGATCAAGTCCAGAAACAGAGGCTGAGGCATCGATGACATCTACACTCACATTTACAGTGACCTCTGACATGGGGTCAAAGTTACGCAGAACGTTGTCTGGAGTGAATGCCAGGCCTGCGTTCGTCAGATTCACACCTGGACCGAATGATAAATCACAATGGTTTTCATGTTCAGGATCAGATATAAATATTTCATTTCCAACCATTGTTTAATATTTCACTCTACATTTGTATTTGTCCAATCTCCTGCATCGGGTTCTGTCAGCAAGGAAAATAGCTTTAATACACTGAACTTTCTCTGAAACCCAATTATTTATCAAAAAGTCTGATAATGGAAAGAAAACTTTTGAAAGACCTTTCATCACATGGCATGACACCATAACACCTTATTATTCTATGTCGCTATTTGATTATTCATACTGCTACAATTTTCTTGAAATTGGTTATCCTGTTGGGGCTTGTTGGATTCCAAGCATGAGTACTGTGAATATTGGGCCAACCAACTTTTTGTATGGCTCTAGGTGTGTGCAATTTAGTGTACATGTATGTTTTTCCTTATAAATATTTCTTATATTTTCTTGATGCGTCACATTTAAAATGTTGATATTCCCTTATGTGATTCTTAGATCTGTTGCTATTTTCCACTCCCTTTTTAAAAATATGTCCTTAGCCTATAATTGTGGTGGAATTGGCACCTTACAAGTTAAATGTATCATATTCAGTTTTGCAATGTAAATTATGCTAACTATGAGTGTGCCTCTTAAAGAAATTGGTTGAAATTTCAAGGAATTTAATTGAATAGTATAAGATTACAATCCTTCTTTAATAATAATAATAATAGTGTAAACTTGTAAAGCGCAACACTCCGTCACTAAAGACGCTCATGGCGCATATATCAGTTCATATAATAAACTTAAAAAGTGTAAAGTAAGAGTTTACAAATTAAAGAGATACGTCTTTAAATTCTCTTTGAAGGCAGTATAGGATGGGATAGTACGTAGGGAAAGGGGGAGATTGTTCCAGAGTGCTGGGCCAATGTGAGAAAAAGATTGATCTTTGTGTAACAATTTGACAATTCAGCGGTATTACCCATTGGCAGACTTACCCCTGCATATAAATGGTTGACAGATCTGAAGATCAGTAAATGCACCCACGCCCTCCAAGGTGTAATCAGGATTCACAGCATCACCCTTAGACAGGATAACACACAGGAAGAACTCGGTATCACACACCAAGTCGCTAGCATTGAGGTTCACTGAGGCATCAATGTTAATACTCCCCCCAGCTGGTAGATCCAGGTTAGCATCAGAACCGATGTACGCACTTTCCTGAGATATAGGGTCGCTACCGTTCTCGTATCGACTCAGGAAGGCGGACAGAGACCACAGGTCGTCTCCGACGGCACCTGCACCATTCGGGTCGGTTTCGAGATTTAACTGCAGGTATGAGAATAAATGTGTGTTTTGTCATACATGTACATGTTTGTATATGAAAATAATCCTTAAAGCAAAATAAACTATGGTAGGGATCTCACATTTCCTTGGACTTCAGGGGGCAGAAAGTCAACATAGATGATTGCATCATGAAATTTCCATATACTGCAAAACACAGATAAGATCAAGTAATCATAATCAATGGTTATTGGTTACTTGGAATAAACATTCTAAACTGCCATTGAGAATGAAATCAAACACACAAACAACAACAATAATAGGATCACCACTTTAGGTTAGAATGACAATGTCGTCTGTTTCTGTTGAAAAGTAGTGAATGAATTAATGAAAAGTTATGATTTTGCTGTAATTGCTAGCTTTCAGAAGGCAATGAGGAGGATCTCTCAATCATGCTTGCAAAACTTATAAAACGAAATAGTAAGAGCTTACTATTTTCTGTTATTTTCATTGTACAAACGCACTTGTGCATTCATTTGCAGGTAGGCTCATTACAAATATTCTCTCAATTCACCAATGCAACATAAAATTGAATAAGTAAGACTGACTTACTGTAAAGTTGACTTCATGCTCAGCAGTATCTTCAAGCAATGGTACACCACTCACAAGGTTCACAAACATGTTGTCCACTTGTACACCTAAAGAAAACATGGATTCAAAAGGCAAGGACATTTGCGTACTACAAAATTACTTATCAGATTGATTTATTATTATTTGAATCCAGAAAAAAGAAACATAGCTGCCATAGGTGTTGTAATGGAAATCATTTCATCATACTAGTCCAAGCTACTTTGGCTGGTGATCAAATATATAAATATATTAATCAAATATTCATGTGCACTTTACTTTATCATTAATCAATCACAAAATAATACTGTCTAATGACTGGCAAAATTATTTTCCCCCAGTAAGAGTATCTGATTAGTATAATGCCTAACAATATGTCCCTGTTGTTTCTCGATCCATTCTTAACTTGGAAGAATATTTTGTGAACGTCATTCAGATTATTTCCGAGACTGATGTTACATAAGATGTGCATGATTCAACAACACTTTAGGGGTGTTGTTAGAAAGTTTCAATTCATTGCAAGTTGCAGTTGATAAGAGCGTGCAAATCAAAATAATTGTTTACATCGCATCTAGTTAAAAGTACCCAATGAACAAATGAAAATGTGTGATACAATTTGAAACTAATTTGAAGTTGATTTGCAATCAATTGCAACTTTGCAGGAGCATCCCCTTTGTGTCCATCTCCACAGAGCTAGAGATGCTACACTAAAGACTAGATGGAACCTACCTCTGCACTGGAGTTGAACACAGTCCTCCAGGCGTGTTGAGTCCCCGCCTTCTCCTTGGAGGGTGAAATCAGGGTCAGAATTCGGTCCCTTCTGCAGGATGCCACAGAGCGACGTCATCTGGTTGCAACGGATCCCTGTCAGGTCGACCTCTACGTCTAGCCATGGGAGTGTTGGCATGCCCCCACTCTGCACGTTGCTGGATGGACCTTCAATGACTTCCTCCCCTAGCTCGATGTCCTGGCCCGTGGTTCCTCTGGCCACAAGTAGGATCCTGAAGAGATCATTGCCGTTGGGGATGCTTCTGGTCTGGGTGGCAAACGTAGGCGTCAGGGTGAGGATGCCAAGCTCCATATTGGGTTCTCCACTGAGGAGTACGGGGTTACTGACAGCATTGAAGCTGGTTGTGGCTACCACAACACCTGTGAGGGGTTTCAACACGGCATGAACCATTCATCAGTAAAACAATTTATAAGAATAGCAATATCCTTATATCTAGTGATTACATTATTAATGATGAGCAATCATGCACTGAAAGCCAGATTTATTTCAAATTCAAATACTAGGGCTAAATTAGAGTAATGCAATTCCAACAATGTGTAAAGCAATTTAAAGGTGGTTTAGTAATCTATAGGTGACAGGTTCAAATCCTGCCAGCAATCTGTGTTTTTTTTTTCACAGAATCTTGGCATTTTATCACATAGCAACAGTTTGTTTGCCTCATTTTGAGTCACTGATGATAAATTTCATTATATAATGAGTAATATATTTGGAAAATGATTCAGATTAATTCTCATCAAAATGGGTGATTAAAAAAACTGAAGTAGATAATCTTGATTAACAATCCTAAGATAATAATCTATAGATTGTCTACAAATTTTCTCTGGAATAGTACATTTCTAAATCATGATGATACACTGATGACATTGTATTTAGTCTCTGTACAAACAACCCTGTGGAACGATAATACAAATGCATATAGTTTTGGTCTCTACAACATTGTATTGTATATTTCTTAAGGTCTTTCAGGACGAAACTATTACGATGTCTTCTGAACCAAACACAATTTTACAACTCACCAATACAAGTGATTGGTTCACAGTCTATCAGTGAGCTATCATCAGGTAGACCTGACAAACCAAACTCCGGACTCGCTGCACTATTCTCCCTCAGCTCCACGCATAGATACAAAGCTTCATAACACAGCACCTGTGATGCATTGAACATCGGCATCAGGCTCGTGAACGTGACATCACTTCCCACAGACAGGGAGTTGTCGGCGGTTATGGATGGAGCGCGCTCAAAGGATGTGTTCCCATTCGGAGAATCAGAAAGGAAGAAGTCCAAACTCCAAAGATTGGTCCCAGAGAGATCCGCAGAGTCAGAATGAGGGGTTACCGTAGCCGTGGCAACAAAAGTGATTGGAGCTTCGGTCTCGGTGAAGTCGACTGGGTTGACCTGAAGGTTGGTATTGGCTATCACAACACCTGAGGATACAGAAGATCAAATTTTACATTTGAAATTTGACTCCTTTTTTACTAAAATTCGTTTGTGGATATTAATGGAACCCCCTCAACAAGTCAGTCATGGATATTACTTACATTCCATAGTACGTGATAACATATCTAAATACCCAATCATTGATGAAAAATATCAATTGGTATCTTGTGGTCTGTCATTAAATTCCAAGCTTCCCAATCTAGTACAATGAAAAGATGTAAATAAGGGTGTAGGAGCTATTTTGTGTTTACCATAACTCATTTGCCACATGCAGGGCTGTCCATACAATTCTTTGCAAACAAACAAAATTCAATCTAAATCTGAACCTGAATAGATATGTAAAGCAAAGTCTTACCTCTGCAGTCAACCGGCACACATGACACTGGCATGCCAAGCAGGACTGGGAGAGGGAAGGCAGTAGCAGTCTGGTCAACCTCAAGCTCGAAACAGAGATAGAGCACGCCCTCACATGTTTGCTGAAGGTCCAGGCTGACATCAAAAGGTCCAAAGCCTATCTGCTCCCCGGCAAAGAAATCTTGGTCCGCCTGCAGAGGTGTTCACAGTGAAGAAATATCATGCTATGGTGGATTCTCTCAAAGAGAGAGAGTAAGAATTGGCAATAAAAAATTATGTTGAATTTTCTTCACCAATCATTCAATCAAAGATGTCAACCATTCCGAAATATGCATGAAATTGATTATGATATAGATTCAAGGCTTTCATCACAATTGAATTGTCAAAAGTAAGATTATTCTTGTCATGTTTTCTTTCATTTTTGTTCAGCTCTTATGTTATTCACATTCCAACTTTGTCCACATGCATGGTTGGCATCTCCGTGTAATCATGAGCCATGCAACTAGTTTCTTAGCTTTTTATTCCAATGTATTACATTTTCATTATCACAGTCAACATTTTATCCATATAAAGATAATTTATTGTACCTTATAAGCTCCAGTGCCGGACCCCTTCAGCAGTTTTGCTCTTCCATAAGCCACAAAATCTAACATTTCAAGTTCATTTTAACATCATTATGAGCTTTCAATTGATGTGCATAACTTGATGGAGAGTACCTGCATATTAGCGTAACATTCAATCATTGCCGAGGGATATGGGGGCTTAGAAACCGGCCACCTGGCAGCCTCAATAGAGATTGTGTTAAAGCGTATTTGAGCTCATTTACGCACGCGTATTTAACATTAGGGCGCGTCATAGACAAACTGCACAAGACTTGGTGGCTTGATACTGGGTACAGGTGCTCATACGGTAGTACTCAAATGTAAGTGGTAAATGTTATCTAAGTACACAAACAAACACAGAGTGGCAAAATATGAGTTTCTTTTCACTTATACAAAATCTTATTCATCCGATATAACCTGTCTGTAAAGCCCAGCCAAGGGAGACAGCAGGTGGTCTCTATAGACAGCTCCATTTACATGTAAATTGAGTTCTAGGGAGCCAAAAAAGAGGTTGTTATGGACAGGTGGTCTTTCTATACAGGTGGTTACTAAACTAGGTTTGACTGTATTACCAGTATTCTCATCTGAGAGTATTTGCAGAATTCCCAGACACATTGTGCTAATTGTGGCTGAATCAGTTTATTCTAACAGCAGAAATTGATTCAGAAAAATAACAACACTGTCTCACCTGGCCGGTAGGAAGTGGCGTGACCTCTGTCCTAGCGATGACGTTCCCTGTCCCATCTTCTTCATCGCTAAAGAAGGCAAAGACCTTCCAGAGGTTGGTTCCTGTAGCGTTCTCCTTATCGCGACGTGATGAGAGACTCAAATCAACAGAAGTCAACAAGTTCTCTTCATTCTCATATACTA
>BQKZ01001122.1:75048-110521 GCA_036244855.1 Temnopleurus reevesii
ACAAGTTAGTTTTCATATTCAGTTTAACATCAACTGACCTTTGCAGGGAACGTTCACACAGGCCTCAGTTATTGAATCCAAACTAATCGAGAAGTCTGCGCTAGAGTTGGGGCTAATAGACACGCACAGCTCAACCATCACATCTGGACAGAAGAAGTTTGCCAGGTCAAGAGAGAGCTCCACATTGGGGAATGTTGTTGCCGTGCCAGCAACGACGCCCCTGTTGGCGTTGTCAGTGGATAGCGCGGCAGATTCGGTGCGCACCACCTGCCCTCCTGACTTGATGATAGTGTTCATCATCCAAAGGTTGTTCCCACTGACGCTGCTCCATGTCGCATTGGGTTCGACCGTTACATTGAGTGTCAGCAGCTGACCGTCGGTCCTCTCAAGGATGCATTCAGGTTCAATGGATGATAGTGTCATGTCATCGAGTTTCACATCTAAACAATGAAAATGAGATATGAGCAGATATCAGGTACTACACCCTAATAAAAAGTGTTAACAAATCATTCTTTTTTGGTATAGACTTTTTAATCAAGGTTTTCTATACTTGGAAATAACCAAATGCAACTGTTTTGAATGGAATCAAACACACAGTAATCACACTTCCAGAATAGCACTGTAATTAACTTCATACAACGTTGCTTCTAATTCAAGATCACATCCTAAAACCCATTCTGACCTGTATGGAAGATTCTATCATTTTTTTCAATATGATCTAAATCTTCTCACTCTGACCCAGCAGTTATATGCTGCTAACATTTCACATACCAAATCCCAATTGATAAAAACCAAATATGCAAGTATAATCAATAACCCCTACTGTGAGCAGAAGGTACAAGGCAATGGACAAAATAATCTACTTCCAATCAAACCTCAGCAATAGCTCTAGAATGCAAAAGAACTTTACTTTCCTCTTAAAGTCTTACAAGATATTAGAAAAACTGGTATCACACCTGTTTACTAAATAATCAGGATAGCTGCTTTCTTTTGTCTGCATGGAGCTATAACAGTTGAATGAAAGTTGTTTATTTTGTCCTTGTTTATTCTGTCCAATTCCTTTGCCCCTACTGTTCGAGGTGCCGACTTAAATGGCACATTAAACTTCACTATGTATATAATCACCTCTGCATTCCACCATTTGACAAGCAATAAGAAAACTATCATCCACCATCATGGAGCTAGAGTTATAGCCATTCAGCTTGTAAGAGGCGTTGGCAGTACGGAAGAGTTCTGCGCAAAGGTAGAGCGCCCCCGCTTGGCAGTCAAGGCCCATTGTATTAATTGCTGCAGTGGCACGACGGATGTTAAGCTGCTCGCCTGCCAAGAGACTGGTGCTCTGTGAGGCATCTGCAATGTCCGCTGATGATTTGTCGCCGAGGACTGTAGAGCCGGCATCGTCACTCGACAGGTAGATCTACAGACATGGAAGACACTCAATATCATTTACCGATGCTTAGTATATGAAAAATGTGCATGAAAATATCTGGAATAATCCTCAAAAATATAAAGTTCTTGCTACTTACTGGATTTTCTCGAGACCATCGATAATTTGTTAGGGCATGATTTGACAGATTCCGCATCTAAAATGAGGTTTTGCAAAATGGAGGGTGGGATAGCGGTGTACAAATATGACTATGAATTCCAAGTAGCTTTGTGTGAACAACTTCTTGATATTTGCTATATTCAATTTTCAGTATAGAAAACTGTTAAAAGTAAAGATTATAGGAACCTAAAAGGCTTTCCCCCTGTTTTAAATTGTTAAGAAATTAAATCAAAAGTTTGCCGATGATGAATTTGTATACCGGGGCAGTGTTTCACCAAGATAAGAAAGACTTTATGCACGACTTTACGTTTGACTGGTATCAGTTCTTGCGCTAAATACGCGTAATGCTATTTATCATTTATCATGAGAAATGATACCAGTTGAACGTCAAGTGGTACGTAAATTCTTTCTCATCTTAGTGAAACACCTCCCTGGTCAATTATATACAGTATTTTGGTAAATTTCATTACCTGGCAATAATTTGAACATCGGGTGACTCCAGAAAAACACACAAAGCCATGTTTTATTGGCTTTCCTGAAATATTTCATGTGTTACGAGCAGTAACATTGCATTTAGGCCAGGCTGGTAACATTGCATTAATTAAGTTATGTCCTAAGTTATTGCTCATCAGAATAGGGAGGTCAACATAAATAAAAACCTCTTGGGCACTATAAGATTAATTTGCAGTTATAGGGGATTAATAATAATAATGAGGGCTACTTGTATAGTGCACAGGTCCACTTTATCGGTGCTCATGGCGCTGAAAGTTACCAATACATAATTTCACTCACCTGGACTCCAAATATATTTGTTCCTGTGACATCCGCACCTGTTTCATCGCTGACGTAGTCGACATCGACTGAAACGTTGAAGTTGGAGCTGCCTTGTAAGACAGGATCTCCTACAATGATGGTTTCGATTGTGCTGCTATTGATACGAACACCTGCAGTGATGATACAGTCAGATAGCAATAATGTGGTCTTGTTCAGTGGATGAGTTTGAATGAAGAAATCAGTGGAACAAGTAGCTAATGCTGAGCTAAATAGCAGTATTTGGGCCACCTCATTCAGCACTCAAAGTTATTCATACAATTTCATTACTTATCCTGAGGTCTTCAATTTCATCTCAACTTTTTTTTATCTATTTGCACATTCCTCAATCAATGTTAAAATATTAGATTAGTATTTTTCATTTTGTTAAATGGAACAATCAAAATGAGATGATTTTGTGGCAATAATCTTTAGAAAACCCTCTACAACTTTTCACATTTTTCATTCATTTCTTGACATGTTTGCCCATTCTCTATTTAGAACATGCACAGGGATTGTTCTGCAGTAATGCACTATAAAAATATCGTTTACCATCATCATTACTGTGACTATCACTACACCAGACTTAAAGATGCTGAGCTGTACTTCAAATATAATCAGAAGCAATACAAAAAATGCTAATTTGTGTATGACATGTAAAATAATTTATGAAATTGTGTTGAATATTAAGGCATTAATTCAAATTGAAATGATTTTTGAAGTTGATCCAACTCACCAATACAGTCGACAGATGTGCAGGCCAAGAGTGCAACGTTGGATGGAATACCATCAAGTCTGAAAGAAGGCGTAGCGTTATGACCCTTCTGAACCTCGATGCAGAGGTACTCAATGTTACCACAGTAGCCATTGGTCAGGTCAAACAATATAGACACTGGGCTTAAAGTGCTCATTGTTTCTAGAAGACAAAAAATAATCAAGCAGAATATCAAGTAAGTTTCAAGCTTACGCTCCATATCTATAATAGCGCTGTTTCTATTATGAGAATATACATATATCATCAGGCGATATCGCCTAATCAGCTTTATGCGATGGAGAAAATATGACATTACTTTGCTGCTGTTTTGTAGAGCTTCTCAAAATAATGGCGATCATACTTTATTGATAATATACAAAAGATATTACCTGTAGTATATAGACAAATGGTACATGTTAAACTGTGTGCACTTACTCCTAATGAATATATTTTTGCGTTAAACATTTGTGAAAATACTTTCCGTCTTTTTTTTTTAAATAGATAAAGACAGCTACAATGTATGTCATTAAACTTTGATTGGTGAGTTAATTGGAAAAGTAGACATACATCACACTGTTTCCAAAAGAAATAATCTGTAAATGTTGCAAAAGTACAAAATAGCTCTTTCAATATCATTTGTTTAATTCTGCTGGGTCATAGTCTCCATATGAATCTATAAGACAAAAATCATGCTCATTTAATACATACCAGGCATAGCTGGTACATCACCAACCAAGGATGTGTTTGCAACATAACGACCAGTTTCATCCATTCCCAAGCCGTCCATCTGCGTGTTACCATGGACTTCAACCCTCCAGCCATCAGTTACATTGGTCAGATTGGATGAAGTGGCATCGATGGTCAAGGTTATGTCCAGCAAGATCTCGATTGACTGACCCTCAGTTGGTGATGCAGAGTTGGTGATGGATACAGTGGTTTCATTTACTTGTACACCTGGTTCACATTCAATATAATGACAATGTTAAATCTCCTTAGACAAAATTTTGCAAGTGAAAATTGTATAATTCTAAGTACTAGTAGGATCATTAATATAATGTGTAAATCTGCGTGATAGGACTACTGAGAAAAAATGTTCAAATCTGCTTTTATCATACTTGATATGACATGTTTTTTTTCCTTAATTTCTCCTACAGGTTGAAAGGTCTATTCTAGAGCAGGATCCCAAGAGTGACCCACAATTTTATGTTATGATTCGTTGAAGATTTCAGTTTTATTCCCTATTGATCGTGATGTCTTCTCTACTTTACAGTCCACTCTGTTATGGGGCCAAGTCTATTCATGGGGCCTGTCATAATCATGACAAACATCCAAGCATCCTAATTATGCCTACAGGTATACATAGCACTTAATATGATCATTGGCGAAACAGACATCAATTTCATAATGTATAAATCCTGCGGCGGTTCAATAAAGTTGTGATTAGCAACAAACGGCAGACTAAGTAGCAATTTGCAAATGATGGCAACTTTCAGCACCCCCATTGAACTATGCAATAAAAAATCTGCATGTATTGTGAGTAGACATGTACTGTAGAAGGCAATATTTAAGTGTACATAAAGTTGACTGAATTCAGATCTCTTGACATATTGTAATGTTCACATTTTGAAAGATCTTTGTGCACAAATTTATGGGCATTTGAAAGAGTTACACTATTAGTCAATTCAAAATTTTTAAAAATGAAACCACGCACAAATTTCAGCTGATAGATTAATTAACCTACCTGTGCAGGCGTAAAAGTGGCATGCTGTTCTTTCACCAGTCACAGAGAACACCTGTGAAGCTGCTCTATTGCGTACAAGCCGTCCACACACATACTGAGCATCAGAACATGTGATGTATGGTGAGAGGTCGATGGTTGCCGTGACTCTACGAAGCTCAACGGTATCCCCTGCAGCCAAGGGCACGTTTGTAACACTGCCGATATCAACTTGGGTCACTGCTGTACCCATGTCGGCACCATTTTGGGTATCACTTCCGTAAATCTGGAGGGCCCATAGGTTGGTGCCGGTGACGTCGGCACTGAGGGTGTCAGTTGTGAAGGAGAAATCTATCTCTATTGGATTACTTGGATTACCTTCCTGGAGAGACCCGATCTCATTGGTCGTCAGACTACTTACGATGTGCACGCCTGGGAGAACAGAATAAAAAAAAAAGAATTATAACTATAATCTCTCACCTTATTCTTTTGATGATGCTGAAATTTTCCATATGACCTTCCCCGGAATTATTCAATTATTCAATTTGTAACATAGTTACAAATATTTACATCTGAATGAGTGTAAAGTAATCATCCTAAGATCAAAAGAAAATATATCAAAATTTTCATGAGCAGCTGTGTTCTTACAAGTGTCAATTTCAATATCAATTGTAATTCCAAATTTGCTAAAGTTTCATAGTGTGAATTTATCTAATTTTCTGTGTCTTACCTCTGCACTGCACCGGCTGACATGTGAGGAGATCACCTTGTAGTGTGTAATCTGGTGTCGCAGCATCTCCCTTCTCCAGCTGCACACAGATGTACACCATCTCACTGGATGGACATTCTTCAAAGGACCTCAGGTCCAAGGATTCAAACAGATTGGCAAAGGTGATGGTGCCACCAGCCGCTAGATCCTCATTCACGTGGGCAGTCGTCAAATTGGCAGTGATTTCCACAATGGCATTGGGGTTCTGAGAAGACAGAAGATTTGTAAATTTTCTGATCAATAAAAGTAATGATAATAATAATAATAATCATACATTCTTATATAGTGCCAAACACTTACTTTATCAGTTGTCCCTAACCAAAGTACAGTGTAGCACAGATTCCCTGACTTTAGCAGTGCAGCTGTGAGTAGCATGCTGTATTTCAAGAAAATAAATCCTGCCAGGTACCCATCCATCTCACCTGGGTCAAGCGCAGCACAATGTGGATGAATTTATTGCTGAAGGAAATTAATGTCATGAGTGGGATTAGACCTACGACCCTCTAATTGGAAGGCAACAGTCAGAAACACTACACCCCGAAGATCCCAATACCTCAGCTTTCATAACTTGTGCAAATATCACAATCAAAATTCTGGCAACACTGGCAAGATGACAACTTGAACATATGAGTTAGTGGTCCAATTGTATTGTGCTTCAATTGCTACATACAAGATATACTTAGCAATGTCTAGGTGATTGCTTCTTTATTGAACATGCCCAGGGTTATCATTACTAGGGTCTTATATGCCATTTAATTGGAAAGATTAGAAAGATAAAAGCTTCGTAACAATAGACCAAAGTTTAATGCTGCTGCGATCTTGCAAGGGCTCGAGGATTGATTTTAAGCCCAAGTCATATAGAAGCCCGGTAGCAACACGATTCAACATGACTCTCTGTTCCGAGGCAGTTAACTGAGAACTGAACAAATTTGTGTTCGATCGGGTTGTTTCTGGGCATCTATGTGACTGGGGCCTTGGGAGTAGTTGGTGGCAGCAGGAATGAGACACTAATAAGGGTGCTTGATGCCAGCCTGCAGATGACATGCAAGTTTGATTTGCTTATGTTTTGGAGGGACCCTACAGGCAACATGTTGTATTTGCAGACATTCCTAATTGTTTGAAGGTCTATTACAGCCACCTTACCGTAGCTCTTCTCCTGCGCCTAGCCGATGCACACTGATCCCTCTCACAAAGCAGTACGAGGAGCTTCCACAGGTAAGTGCCATTGATGCTGCTCCCTGAGGCAGACGAGGTGGCCGTGACGGTCAGATTCACATCATTGATGTTACGTTCTAAGACAGGGCCACCACTGTTCACAGTCAGATCAAGCGTGGTGATCACAACACCTAAAAACAATCAAATAATATCATGCGATTACCATCATTTTGCTGTAGAATTCTTCTATGGGCAATTCCATGAAAATGTCAAGCCTGCTACGCCGGAAAAAGGTGAATGTCATGAAAATTATTAATTGAAATTCTTTGAAATTCAATAGGTATAAAGCAGATAGTATCTGTGGCATACATCAAATTTCAAGGAAACCCATCAATACATGCACTAGCTGTCAGCGTAACAGATAAGACAAAGCCATGGAATAGCCCTTGTATAGCAATGATGCAATATACATTTTTGTACAATTTTTTATAACTTATTTCATAATTTTTTGTAGATTGCCAAATTTTTGACAAAGTTGGTCAAGCATGTGTACATTCATTTTCAATTTTTTGTTTGCTGTTAGATACATTGAAAGGCATAACAAATTATGATTCATAAAAATATTCAATCTATGAAAAAGTTTCATGTTATGCATAGATCTTGAAACTAATCTTTAAATTCTGAAATAACAGTTTAATACACATTAATATATGAATTCTCAATAGTTAAATCTAATCATTTAAATTGATGAATATCAAGAATCCATGTCCAAGCATTTCATTAGGAAAGAAATTGGACAGATGAATAAATCATTAAAGAACAATGGACAGAAGAGAGGTGATCTGGTAATGCTCTATGCTGACATGACCTTGGTAGACAAAAGATAAGGGTTAGGATGATTACAGTGAATAGGGGTTGCAAGCAAACATGAGGTAAAATGTTTGGTTCAGAGGGTGCATTGAAATAAGCCATGCAGTTTCATTACTCCAACTCTCTCACTCACCAGTACAATTGATTTCCACACAAGTTAGGAGAGGCCTTGGGGACATGGAGAAACTTGGCGTAGGCATTCCTCCTGGCATCAACTGAACACACATGTAGAACTGGTTGGTGCTTGGACAAGTGAAATTAGTCAGATCCATATTCCACACAAGACCTGAATACTCCACCGGTGTAATCGGCAGGACAGTGGCATCCGTGTCGGGAATCGGTATCTGCGCCTCGCTATAGCGCTCTCCTGTTCCGTTCATGTACAAGCTTGCGTAGACGCGCACTTGCCACAGGTTGAGTCCGCCGGTGATGGTTGTACTGTTCTCGGTGGTGTTTGCGCTGATATTGAAGGTGATCTGGTGCGTTGATTCAAACTCAACGAAGCCGGTCTCGGTCTCTGCAGCCACCAGCAGATTCTCAAACATGACACCTAAAGAGGAAAACCCCGAGGGGAGAAAAAAATTGGTGGATGCTTTAGATAATTAAAATAAAAAAACACCACTTTTAATTACTTTTAAGTAAAAAAAAACACCACTTTTAAGTATAGTATAGTATGTTTCAAGTGAAAATTTCACTTCTTTTATTAGAATTCATTCATTCTTTTGTCATGCTTCAAGTATTATCTCTATCCTTGAGCTGAAAATACAATTTACAACTAGATAATCACTCAAACATTGCTACTATCATTTTGGGCAAATATTCAAGGAACATACAGAACAGAGACCTTCTCCCATCCAACACCACTCACCCAATCCAATGAGTGTTAAGCAATAAATTTGTAGTACAAATCTACAGTGGATTTAAAAAGAAACTCCATATTACCTCTGCATTCCACAGTAACACAGTCTGTGCCATTTGGTTGGAAGTCGATGTAAATAGCAGGGTTGACCATCGAGGTAGTGCTGACATCCACACACAACTCCTCTGTCCCACTCTCTGGGCATACAAAGTTATAGGTAGCAAACTCAAAGAAGAGATCATTGAAGTTGAGTGTATCACTCCTGTTCAAGCCTCGGTTCAGCTGTTCGGTGGTCAGGGTGGTTACAACTCTGTAGATCGTAGGATTAGACTTTGGGTAGAGCTCAAACTGCCAGATGTCTGTTACTGTTCCCTCTGAAATCAAGAATGCATTAACATGCATGCATTAGTACAGATGTAAAAGAGTACAATGTTACCATTATAATTCACAACTAGCTGTTTTGTTCTCTCTCTTGCAATTTTAGGGAACTTCCTTGCCTCCCTGTCTCTCCCCCTCTGATTCTTTCAATTTCTCTTTCCCTTCTCTATTAACAAAATCATATTGCAAAATATTGATCAATCATCATTCTTACAACATAAGTGAAAAGGCTTCATTGTTACATTCAAACCTCTTCTGCATTATTTTAAGCCTCCACAAGACAAATTTATATTTAATGGCATTGAGGTCCTGTGTCAAATGTATACTTTGGAGTAGTCTGCACCTTTGAATGTTTGTAACAGATATATGCAGCCATACATCATCATCATCACTACTCACCTACGATCTCTGCTGACATGTTGCTTACGGTCAAGACAACATTCGCTGTCACATTTAGAGCATTCGGATCAGCTTCATTCAGAATGATATTGTCAGTTAAAGTCAGGGAAACTCCATCAATCACGACACCTAGAATGGAGGAAAATCAATAGTTTCATGAAATAAATTTGTTCTGACAATTAAATTCAGAAAGAAACAATTAAACTCCAGAAAACTAGGAACAATAACTTAATGATATACAAGAATTAAAATAAAATGTAATATTCAAGAGACAACAAATTGTTCAAATTAAACCCAAATATTTCTAAAGAAAATCATTCTTATGAAACATATTAAAAAAAAAACATCCATATATTCATACCTCTCTGGGTACTGTACTCAAGTACAGGACCTCCGTATATCACGGCATAATAAGGTCTGTAGGACCCTGATAGAAGTAGCACAGGCACTAGGGTATCGTACCTTAGAAGAACCCCAACTTCAGGGGACTGATGGTAAAGCTTACAAGCCGGACATAGTCCTATACGGCAACGACGACCAGATATGTTACGTTATTGACCCGACGGTCATATGGGACTCATCCCCGAACCGTCTCAAGCGAGCCTGGGAGGGGAAGGTCCGTAAATACGAGGTAATCATAGAACCTCTCAAAGATAGGCTCAATGTGGGCACCGTATTAGTCTACGGATTCGTAATAGGAGCTCGGGGGACGTGGTGCCCAGAGAACGAGAAGGTCACCCGCCTGCTGAAAATCGGCAATTCCAAGATCAGTAACACACTACAAAGTGTGCTATGCAGCACCATCCATATGGTCAAAGCGTTCATGAATAGTTAGATGACCGGCAGTGTCGGGAAAGCCTTCATCGTGAGGGCCTATGCCACATGTCCTACCAAAATAGGTATAGCCTCGCAGAGTTAGGAGAGTCCCTTTATGCATCAGAAACATAGAATAAATATCTGAGAATGTGTCATATCAGGATTATATGTGTGTTTCAGGCCTCGAATTAGCCTTAGGTAACCCAACGCATTAGCCATGGGCGCCCCCTTTGCTTGCCTTGGTACCTTCTTTGGATTTATTACAGTTCTCTATTGTTTTGCCTGGAGTAGAAAAGTGCCTTCAAGTGAGATTGCATCTTGTATGATGAACTGATGAAATTGTCTTCAAAGGCTTGATGTTTCCTTTTTAAACGTGGCATCCTACATGGCTTGCCCCCTCCCGCCTCCTTGCTGCCCCTGCCTGCAGCCCCTCCTCACCTGTGCAGTCAACCGCCTGGCAGACGACGAAGCCCTGCGATGGATTCTCCAACGTGAAGTTGATGCTGGCGCCAGGATTCATGGTGATCCGCATACAAAGGTATGGCATTTCTGAACAGATGCACTGCGAGATATTCAATGATGTTGAAGCGTTACCCGTTGACACCATCTGTCCTCTTGTGACGTTGCCATTGAGAATGACAGGGGCGCTGGAGGCACATGGCATGTCATCGCTGCCATCTTCTCTGCAGTTAGTGAAAATGGTTACCTGCCAGAGATCAGAGCCGTAGATCTCGGTACTCTCATCGCTGAACTGAAGAGAGACATCAAACTCCACTTGGTGATCATCGACACGTTCAACCAGAGGCACACTGCCGATGAGGTTGAGATTTGCTTCAGATATCTGCACACCTGAAAAGTGAAAAATGACAATCAAATATTTGTTACATGATGATATCGTAAAAGGAAGCACATTTTATATTTTGAAACCAAATGCACCTCCATAGGCACTGGAAATTACAAAAAATAAAAATTTCAAAGCAAAGTCAGTCCATCTTTCATTATGATTCTTACATGAAACAACTTTCACAGGCTTCTGAAAAATGCTTACCCAATAAAAAACAGTGCAACAGAAACAAGCCAAAATGGCTTATATCTTAGCAAAGTTTCCTTTATCAACACTCATTCAATTACCACATTTAGAGGGTATGTTTCAAATGTACACGATTAGAGTAAAAAAGCTATACAGTCACCCCCAAAATAATTTAAATTTCTCACCTCTACAATCGACTGGAGTGCATCCGATATCTGCATTAGGCACCTGTAGATCCAGATTGAACGCTGGCACTGCAGAGTTTCTCACACCAACTTGCACACAGATGAAGCTGAAATCTCTGCAACCGACAATCGACAGATCCAGCACTGACTCTACACCCGATACGGTGAGGGGCGTGCCAGCTACCAATGGACTACCACTGGATGCGTACATCAAAGTAGACTGTGGGAGGAGCAAAGAAAAATAATTTGAAAAGATTAACAGCTTTTTGACAAAGAAGATTTCATATGGTAACATAATTTTTAATTGAAACATTCTAAAAAGAGAATTTAGAATTTTAGTGTTGCCAATTTAGGAAAGGAATAGTGGTTGAATTTGTTGTATAATAATATCTGT
The DNA here is from genome assembly GCA_036244855.1 of Temnopleurus reevesii. Lineage (NCBI taxonomy): Eukaryota > Metazoa > Echinodermata > Echinoidea > Temnopleuroida > Temnopleuridae > Temnopleurus > Temnopleurus reevesii. The sequence goes on from BQKZ01001122.1 coordinate 86,731, forward strand.
CCTGAATGGGTAAATGTGGCAGGCAAACATACTGAGGGAAGCTCTATTACCATGACTTCTGGAACTGATAAAATACATTACAGGATGCAATGGAAGTTAACTTACAAGCTTTTTCAGTTAGACTGAATACCTTGATATCATAGTTACACCCTGCTTGTTCACGGAATATGGGAAATATCATTCCATATTTCATGAATCTGCAGGCCGAATGGAATATGGAATCAGAACTGTGAGATTTCCTGTATTATGTAAGAACACGCAGGGTGCAATGATTATATCTCTTAAAGTGTAAACATTACTTACGTTAGTCAGAAAAATTAAGAAACATAGACAAAGAAATGAATAAATAGCATAAATTACACAATAGCAAATTAATTTGAAGATTTGAAGTGGCACTGGTGTGCGCTTATATGCGCATGGACAATTGTCACATGTGTACGCACTCTTAAATGCACACGCCTTGTAGTTTTCAAGCAATACGGTACCATATTACACGGTTAAAATCACAACTGCGCGTGCTCACAACGAAAGTGATGAAAGTAAACAATAAAGACAACAAACAAGAAAAGGGTGATACCAGTTCATATCATTTATTTGATCTCGGAGATATAATTGAGCTAAATACAGGCTCATCTCTTGGACAAATTGACCAATGAGATTGAAGTATGAGACCACACTAAGTGATAAGAATTCCTCCAACAACTTTGTGATCTCCACAAAAGACTTGAATGAGGGCAATTTCTAAACTAAATTAAAGAATTCTCCTACTCTATATAAGTGCTCAAGTGAGGATGGAAATATTTTGCTTTTGCTTTAGTATTTTCTTTTTCATTGAGAATTAAAATTGTATTAATTGTGACATTTGAACTCAATTCTTTTTCAAAGATGCACACACATATCTGACACTGGATGGGGATTTTATTTTTGCCAACCAAAAAACAATGTATAATGGATGGGGCTGGTTGAGAACAATAAGGGTAGCTTGTATGCAATCAGTAACCCCCCTTAAAACCACCAACATACCATCATTGCTTCTCTGTTGGTAAACAATGTATCACTGTTACTGAGGAAGACAGTAAACGTCCATAGATCTGTGCCAGTGAGGCTCGCTCCCTCAGGGAGACTGTTCAGAGTCACGTTAAGAATTGAGGTCTGTGAGCTTTGGTATTCAAATAGAAGCTGTCCACTGGAAACCGCTGTAATCTGGGTTGAGTTCAGAGCGATACCTGCGCAGATAAAAATTGACAATATTGTGGGTGGTGAATATTGTGATAATGTAATAGTTGTTTGTTCAGCTTTTAAAATGTCACAAGACAGTCAAAAATCACGTCCTGTTCGCATGTATTGGTGAATTGACAAAATTCACATAGCTTTAATACACAAATTTGTAATTGTAATTATAAGTGTAATTTTAATGAGCTTTAAATTAAATTACCAAGTGCAATATTATATCAAAGTGTGCAGTAATTCTAATGCAATACATTTAAACATGCTTGAGGCATGGCAGCCATAAACTGTACACAATTATTTTGACAAAATCAAGTACGACATCCTGAAATCTAATGAATGCCAAGTTGGCACAGAACTGATTTAAAATCCATTTCCTACACTAAAATCACACATGTAAAGTACCTGATCACTTTTGTTATGTTTGTTGGGTTTTCAATTCAATTCAATTCAATTCATTTATTTTCACTTCATCAGAAATAATACAAAATATAATGAACATTTACAACAAAAAAAAAGTTGAATAAAACTCTGTATAACAAAAATATAATGAACATAACATTGACAAATATTGTACAAAGCAGTTAACATACAAAGTAAAACATACATTTTATGGAGNAAAAGAAGAAAAACAAAAAAAAAAAGAAGAAAAACCAGCAGTACAAGACGAGAAAAGGAAGGGACGCTGCTAATAAGGACAGAATAAAAAGAGAAAACATTAGGAGAACATGCGGAGCTTGTGAAATGTGTAGAACAATAATGATAAGTATAGGATTAAGATAAAGAGACGATGACATGAAATATACAAAATTTGCCTTGAGCACTCTACTAAGTGGATATGTGCTCTCTATAAATTTCATGTATTATTTTTATCATTATTATTAAAATGGAAAATATATAAATATGACAAAATAAAATAGGTACAATTCAGCTACTATAACATTAATCAGTATATTTTTTCAGTAAGGACGATTTTACTCTATTTTTGAATATGTTGAGGGTAGGTGAGGGTAGGTTCAATCCAGTCAAATAATAAGAAATACAGCCATCGTTTAACAAACTCATAAATGTCAGCTTGACTTTAATTTATGCCATCTTTAAGTGTTTGCGCATGCGTGACATAATTGCGTCATCGACTAGCTTAGTCTCGACGCAGTCGTTACATGTATCTATTTTAATATTCATATACACTACAACTTTATCAGTAAATTTTCTGCCATGATGGAGCTAAAAGACTTAGGAAAAATATACAAAATCTACTAACCTGCACATACAACAGGGAGACAGGCTGGTCTAATCTCCAGCGTATAATTCTCATTACTTGGGTCACCTTTCTCCAGCTGAGTACAGAAATACGTGTTGGTATGGCAGGCAAAGTCCGCCAGCGATACGTTCACAGCCAGATCGGTGTAGTTGAGCGTCTGCCCGGAATAAAAGGGAGAGTCAGCGAGCGCGCCTAGATCGACTTGTGTCAGCGTGGACGGGTTGGTACCGTTCTCTGAATCAGCGAGGAAGACCTTGAGACCCCACAGGTTGGTGCCGGTGATGTTGTCACGGTCAGGCTCTGAGATGTACGAGACGGAGACGGTGAAGAGTTCTGGCGACACCTGGTGTTCAACTATCCTGCCAGGCGTGAAGGACATACCGTTACGCTCGATTCCAGCACCTGTAAGCAAAGAAGAGTCAGTATCACTCACTGGTAGTCTACAATTAAGATTTGTCTTGTGTCTTCAGTACTTCAAAGAAACACATGTTTTCTTCCACGCAAGTATGAGCGAATAACATGTCCATGGAAAACTCAATATTAAATCTATAATTCTACTTCCTGGTAATAAAACTCTCAGAAACTTTCTTTTAATCTAAATGGAAAAATACTAATATATTGAGGTCAACATAACTCAAAGTTGATTGCAAATGGATCCAATTTCTTTTGAAAATGATCTCTAAGTTCCAATGCAGAATAAATTTGAGGGGTGCGTATATACTCACTTTCACAGGTGACAAGAGCACATCCAACAAAGTTCTCCGGACCAGTGGTATACTGAAGGGTGATGTTGGGTGAAGGCATCACTCCTTCACGGATCCTCACACACAGATAATTCACCTGTACAATGAAACAAAAGTTTGGGGAAAGTCCATTAATCCTCTCTACATGTATCTCGTCCATTCTAGCAACTGATCGTCAACTGGAAGAAAAGCAGATTTTCCTGGTCCTACAAGGCTTGGCTGCAAGTGACCAATGTGATTTGCCAAGAGGTCGAGCTTTTTGAGGCACAAGTTTTCTAAGACATTTTGGCCAACTGACTGAAAAATCACCCACATGAAAACCATTTGTATGCCGTTTGCATAATTTTGTGACAAACCAGTCCTGAAACATTGGAGATTCAGAAAATTAAAAGATTTAAAATTTGAATTTTATTTTCCTAGAACCCCATTTTCTCTAACCTGCGACTTCTGTGTGAATTCACTATGGTGAGTTGCGTATATAAGGAAGTGCGTTAAGCACTTGTAGAAAATAAGAGAACATGAGAGTCAAATGTACAAAACGGGTATGGAATTGCTAAAAAATAAACAAGAGATAGTCATAAACAGCTTCCATACAAAAATAAGAAACATTCAAATTCTGCAGAGCAGGTCTGTTCTAGAAAAAAAAGAACAAAATAATTGGGTCACAGGAATACAGCACAAATATATCAAATACTTGGAAGCAGCTGAATCATTATTTTCATGCGATGCTGATTACAGTGAAAACGAACTGTTCCTGATGAACGACAGAATAATGTGGAGACATTTTTTTAATTCAGCTTTTTAAAATTAATGCCCCAATGTCCATTACCTGTCAGAATTCTTTGCTTACCTGTTATCACTATAAAATGCAGCACAACATGATCATTGTACACCATTAATTTTGTGTAATATTCAGTATGGAATGACAAACATCCCAAAATCCAAATCTACATGTATTTGGTTAGTCTTACAGTGGTATCATTGGACTACAGTTGTATATCGATTGCTCTGAGCTTTTCTAATGATAACAGGTGGCAAAAGATTCTCACATGCACTGTACTTACATCCATACACAAAGAACCAGATAGATCGACCATGACCGGGACAGTGAGGGGAGTCGTAGCGCCCGCTGAGACATCTGTATCAATCCAACTCCCGGTGGTTAGTGTCTCGTCAAAACGCTTGATGTCACCGGTTCCATTTTCCAAAGCGTTGGTAAAGACATCCAGCTTCCAGAGCCCCGTACCTAGAATAAGTATTAACAGTTGAATATTTTTTTATTTATTTATAAACATCATTGCAGTCCACAGACTGAATTGACATAACAGAATATAAAATAATCAGAAATGCTATACATTTTTACAAGAATTGACATATGATTTCTGGTATGGTATATTATCTATTTTCCAATTCAATAAAAACAAAAAATATATGAAAATACAAACAAATTGAATAATACTAATACAAAGTGCACATGATGAAAAAAATATGAAGGAGAAGAAAAAAAGAATAAGGAGATGAAACAAGGTTTATTATTTATTTATTTATTTTTTAAAAAACATTTTTACATTTATGCATTCAAGTAAAACTCATAATGCATTCATGGCAGAGAGAGGGAGGGAGAGAGGGGGCGGGGGGACAACAATGATAAAACAAGAGGAAGGTACAAGAATCAACATGATTAAAGCAGTTATAGGAATGATATAATATAATGGAGCACAGGGATGGGAGAGGAGAAACATAAATCTAGGAGGAAGTATAAGAGAAAGAAAAAAGAAAGAAAGAAAATATATAACAGAGCGAGGAAACAAAATGAAATCAAGATTTAAACAATTCTACTTGATTTACCTGATCCCTGGGCGCCCATGGCATCAGTGGTTAGAGCAACAACCAAATTGACCAGCTGGTTTGCAAAACCTTCTACCAGAACACCTCCATTAGGGATAGAAGTGATTGTGGTGTTTGTGTCTGACACAATTATTCCTGTTGATGGAAGCAAAATATGAGGAAAATGGTCAAATCAGAGCTATTATTTTCTACTAATGATTTTATTTCTTTCCCATGTATTTTTCAAAACTGATTTTTGGTCACAGCCATTGGAAGCTGAATTTCTACGAAATACTTTGCATGAGTGAATGAATACATCTGGAACGTTGCAGAAATTTGTTTGTCTGCTAGAAAGACTGGGTGGTGTATTAGGTAGTTATGCTAGGTAGTTAGTATTAGGTAGTTATGCGACAAGCAGCTTCTTTCATCAATTAAAACATCAACAAATACAACTGGAATACATTGGAATTTCCATCAGAGTGACTGTATTCAAGACAGCCATCAACGAGGAAGTGGGAGATAAAAATAAAGCATGCAAAAAATCTTTTTTGAAAAAGACAAAAATATCACATGATAGCGATTTTGTGTTTAAATTAATTTTGCAAGTTTAGTTATATGATGAATCCATTGGGTTTTGTTTTTCAATGTGTGGAAAAGATAAGGAGAAATGCAAGTAATTAGTTACAGTAAGGCCATTCACTACGTTTTGTTGGATCTGAAATAATGGAGGTGATTTTGCCATGCCCATGGTGAAATATAATGTTCCATTTTGTTCAAAGTCTCATGATCTACTGTCATTTATGTACGAATCAAATCATAAGCATTTTTTTATTCTTGCAATGGACAGATTAGTTCACTCCTTGAAAGATGAAATTATTCATTCTACTTCAGCCTCATTAAATAGAACATTTCATTGATTAACTCATAAACAATTCTGTCATTTGCACATTATCCATTTAACATTTTTATACTAGCAATACATAATAAAATAAAGAGTAAACAATAATGTGAGGTACACTCACATTGAACGAATCGCTCTGTCAATAGGCGGGTTTTTCAATACCGTAAATGCAAATTTCACGCGTTCTTTGAACACAAAGGATGTTCTTGACAACGCAAAAGCTTAATCCTTTGCTTATTTGAAATTACAACAAGCAATTTATGCAAACAAAGTTATGCAAGTATTGTGGTTCACTTGTTACTAACTGGTTAGAACTAGCACATGTAACTATGTTGATTGGCAAGAAACATGCATAAATTTTGATCTTTTAGTAAACCAGGGCAGTGATTCACCAATTAAGTTACGAAAGAATTTAGAACGATTTTAGGCACGACTGGTACCAGTTCTTGTGATGAAAGAAGTCGTTTGTAACTTTAAGGAGGTGTTGTTCAAAAGTTGCAATTGATCGCAAGTTGCAGTTGATCGGAATGCGCCAATCAAAATCATTGTTTCATGTGCATATTGTCACATGTGCATATTGTTACATGCACATACCGTGCGCGAATGAAAATGCGCGCTACAATATTCAAAGTTGCAGTTGATTTGCAGTTGATTTTGAGCAACACCCCCTAAGAACGATTTGGTGAAACACTGCCCTGCCTTATTCTACTAAACTCACCTTTGCAGTTGAGGTTGGTACATCCTGTAGTGTTACCCTCAAGGGAGAAGACGGGGTTTGGGGAATCCCCCCTCAATATCTCGACACACAGGAAGTTATTCTGATCGCAAGGTCGTCCAGACATGTTAAAATCCAAATCGATGGAAGCTTCTATCGTAAAATCAAAGCTTCCGCCACTGGCAATCGATGTTTCTTCCTACATGCACAAATGAACAAATATAATAAGATAATGTCACAATATTTATATCTCAATATGGATTCTTACTTCATTTTCCATCTGATCATTTTGATAATTTTTAGGAAATTGGTAAAGAAATGAAAATGTTCAAACAACAAGTAATAATACAGATTTGGATGAGGAGTGCGTGTACTTCTATATGTTAGGAACCCAATATTAATTTGCTAAACATTATTTGGTATTCATTTCAAAACTGATAAAACTTGCTAGACTGGGGAACCATGCTTGTTCCCAGATCCATAAATAAATAAATACTAATACACAAGACACAGTATTACAATAGTGATGCCCATTTTAATTTTTTTTTGTCTGGGTATTTTGACGATAAGTCTTAGACTCTTGACAGAAAAATAAAGGGCCCAACAATATAGCAATTCAGAGGATTCACAAGGATTGCATTTGACTGCTGGATTTGATGGACTGTCACCATCTATTCAATGGTTTAACATTTTATACATTGTTTGAATAATTATTCTGAAATACAGTCAAACCTGTCTATAAAGACCACCCAAGGGAGACAGAAAACATGGTCTTTAAGAGCAGGTGGTCTCTATAGACAGATTCTTTAACACGTAAATTGCTTCCAAAAAAGAAAAGAAAGGTGGTCTTTATGGACAGGTGGTAATTATATACAGGTGGTCGCTAGAGCAGGTTTGACTGTATAATGTACATCATTGTACCCTCATTGCACCCTCAGGATGATAGATGGTTCCCATCACTGTCACATATATAATTGTTCATTGCTATTGTCAATGATTGTCAGAGGTTCTACCCATCTGTAAAGGAGTGCGATCATGATGGATGGACTGTCACTTTGGAAAGGTTACTTCCCACCATCCCATCAGGCGGTCGTAAATAATCGTTCATTGCTATTGTCAATGATTGTCAGAGGTTCTACCCATCTGTAAAGGAGTGCGATCATGATGGATGGACTGTCACTTTGGGAATATGAGCTCCCACTACCCCATCTGGTGGTCGTACATAATTATTCATTGCTCTGATTGTCAGAGGTTCTACCCACCTGTAAAGGAGTGAGATCATGCATGATAAAGACCCCACCATCTCTTGCCATGCCGTATGAACTAGTAAACACATTCATCTTCCAAAGAGAGGTGCCTGTGAGAGGAGCGCTGAGAGCCGAGGCCAGACCAGTCACATTGAGCTGCGGAGACAGTAAGGTATCTGTGTTCTCTATCACTGTCACTGCATCCGAGTTGATGACCAATACATTGGTTTCTGCTATGATCACACCTGCACACAGACAAATAATAATATGGATAATGCATAATAATAATAATGCTAATTCTCATGCTGTGCTTTCTCAGAATGGTCTGAAACGCTGTCATGATTGATTAAAGAAGACAGAGAGGCAAATAACATACAGTACATGTAAAGGTATGTTACAAGGAGTTCAAAAAGTCACTCTTGCAAAAAGAAAAGAAGTTTCCGGACCTCTTATGAAGAAAGAGCGATGGTAGCAGGTAACTTCCAAATTTCATCATACTTGTACTGTATGGTGGTTCATACAAAGTGTCTGTCTAAAGGTAATCTTTATTTCTTTAAAAAATTAAAACAAATTTGATAGAATCAAAGATTGGTTAGAAATGTAAATATATCCTGCCTTGAAGCGCAAGATGGAAAAATAATGATCGTTATCCCCATGGAAATTGGCAAATATCTTCCAATTTTCGAAAAAACATGCATTCATTCAATGGACAACATATGTTACAATAAATTGATACATAGGATAGAAAATGACAAAAAATGGAATAAAAGCAAATCATTCCAGGAATATGTTTAATAAAAAAGAAGGACTTACCATTGCATGTTGTTATGGGAATGCAAGCAACCCTCACATTATTGTTGACATCAAACGTAAATGCTGCACTTTGATTCTTGCTTAACTGAATGCAGAGATAGTTCATTTCATCACAGGTAGAGGCCAGATCGATGGTGGCAGAAATGCCACTGAATGTAGCTTCCAAACCAGACATCACATCTTTAACAAACATTAAAGAGAAAATGTGATTCACAGATATTACAGAAAGGTGACAGAAATAACTCATGCCGAATAAACAAGAGGTCTTTAAACAATATTTTTTTGTGTATGACATTTTCCCTTCAAAGTGTCAATATTTGAAGTTCGAAAAACAATTCACCAAAGTAGATTTGAGTTAATTATTTGAAGTTGAAAAAAAATGAGCCAAATAAAAGATAAACAGTAAATCTGTCTTAACAATCAACTTTACCAACCATCTACCACAAAAACATTTTTCCTCATTCCTCCTCCGGAAATACTCCAAGAGACATCAATTTCCCCTTAACTGTCAAAACTGAAACCCTGAAGATTTATCATCAAAAATTGAACGTTAATGCTATTATTAATAAAAAGAACAATAATGCCACTTTGGGCAGCTTGGCCAGATTCTGACAGGTCTTGATTATAAAATGATTGACCCAAAGCACAAAACATTATCAGAAGACTAAAAATTAATGACGGATCTTACTCATGCTTTGCCAGTTTCCAATGTCGGTATCACTCTGAGGGCCCATTGTCGTCATATCAGGACTCATGAACAGTACAGCCGTCCACAGGTCATCACCAGCAGCGCTACCCCCCATGGCATCAGCCGTGACAGTCAGATCAACGGTGAATGATGCGGCGGAATCACGCTCTGTGATTGTCGCTGAAGAGGGAGACGTCAAAGCTAGTGTAGCTGCAGTTAGCTGGATACCTGCAAGGTTTGGGATTCAAGCCACGGTCAGTGAATATTGCTATGTATTGTTTTCAGTAGAGCACGGTGTCCTCCAAAGATGTCTCATAATATTTGTTTGCTTTGCCAGTCTCCTTACAACACCTCTGAATCATGTGACCATGCTGTGTGTCTAGTTCTCTATACTACATAACTGAGGTAACCATTCTATTACAGTAATACTATTTGAATGCAATTGCACGAGGCAGCCTTTAAACAATTAGCAGGCTAATCAAAGACTTGGTCTGTGCCAGAAAAGTTTTGGTTTGATTAAAAGCCATAAAAATCAGATGAAGAGATAAAAAAAAAAGTTCGAAGCAAATCGAACAATAAATAAGAATGTTATGAATATTTCAATGTTGTAACTGAAAAGTTGTTTCATAAAATGTATAATTCCTTTGGTATCTGATGAGTGAAGGACTATTCAGGCAATTTACAAAATACAGTTCTGGGTCGTGTTTCATAAAGCTCTTTGTACAGGTACAAGCGGCTCTACGCTACTAATGACTCTATTTCCTACACTCAATGATAACCCTTATAATGAGTTAGCACCCGAGGAAGGGTCATCTTTTATACGTAGATTCATGCATAGCTCTATGAACTGATTTATGAAGCACAACCCTGATATTGCTAATTAATTACAAACCTTGACAATTATAAGCCAAACTGGCAATGGTGACCCCTGTCACATCACGGAATCGTGTCATTGCAGTGGCTGTGAGAGTAAGATTCAGACAAAGGTACTGCGAGTTTGCACAAGCAGTAGTTACCATATCGGCTCGTATCTGAAAAAAAAATGTATTGAAAAATATTGTGATCATAGCGAAAACTCATGAGAATACAAGATATGTAGATTGAAACAACTTTTTGAATCGTCTTCCTGGTAATCATGATAATTTCTCTTGTTGAGGCACAAAACAGTCAGTCTTAGTCTGCCTGGTACCAACTCATATACTTGTACTATACGATACAGAATACAAACCCCCAAGATCAAGCCATAAATATAATACATGATTCTCCACAACTACTTATTCCATTACATCTTCGCCGACATTTCTATAAATGTCTGCCCTCTGCATATCAGACCTTCCTGAAACAACTTTTCATTATTTATATCTGATTTGTATACTAGTTTTAATGCTCTGAAATAGTAATTACTCAAATAGCTCTTAAAGTGATTAGATAGGAGATGATGGAGTCATACAAACAATAATTTGTCCAAGCTATGGAACTGGCTTTAAAAGATTTATGGATCTTTACGAGGACTCTGTCCACCACTTCAGGTTATCCTCAGGACACAATGATTCATGATCTGACATTTATTTAAACTTACCAGAAGTTCATCTATAGTGACTTCCTGTCCATTAACATCTTGGTTTGTCTGTATCACTGCAGGAACTGCAATAGGATCTGTGTTCGCGCTCACTGGGTTGGAGCAGTCCGCCATGTCGCTGAAAAGCATGTCAAAACTCCAGAGGTCGGTCCCTGTAACAGCCCCGCTGTTCGGATCGGGAGTGATGGTCAGATCAACGTAGTAATCTTGGGGGTTATCTTGGGGACCCGACACATACTCCCGCAGTGGGACTGTTTGACGCAAACTCGTGGTAAGCGTCAGGGTGTTGATCACAAGACCAATGCATGTCACCGGCTCGCACACCAAGACACTAGTCACGGTAAAGTCTAACGCGGAGCCGTCATCTCGCAGTGAGTTTGGGTTCCTTTCAGCAGTGACACATAAGTAGATGAGATTTGAACATGAAACACTGGAGAGATCCAGCATTACAACAGCATCTTGGATGTCGAGGTTGTTGCCCGGTGGATCAATGTCGATATTACCCTCAATATCTGTAGATGAAAGTAAAGTCCAAACTCCGTTTTTTTTAATTATTTGTCATATTTAGAAACACAGAATTAAAAACATAATTCTTTCAATTGAATGATTTTTGTGTTGGGTAGATAAATAATTGAAATAATTCTTGCCTTATCTCAACATGGATAAACACTGATTGACAGTGCTTTATCAAGAAGCTGTGAAAAAAATCACAAACATTCTCGGGTAGGAATCGAACCCACGATCCACGATATCCTGATGACTAGACAGGTGTCTTACTACTAGACCACCGAGAACCGATGGTAGTGGCGGGCTCAATTCGTGTTATAGCACCAGGTACTGCGTAAATATCAATTGAATGATTTTTGTGTTGGGTAGATAAATAATTGAAGTAATTCTTGCCTTATCTCAACATGGATAATTCTTTCAATAACTCTTTTTGAAATCGAAATTAACTATCATGAAAATGCCCGTTATAAAAAATTTGGTATCTGTAATAATCATACATTAAAATAAACGCTTTTTGCGGTCACAGCATACGCTGTCTTGCAAATGAAAAACTCTGACAAGAAAATATCAGCATTTTGAATTTCTAAATCAGTCATATGTACAGAGCAGTAAAGTAGATTATCAACTATTCAAGTTTCATGATATCTGTGAGTGAATATGTCAAACATCATGAATATTATTTTTTATTTCTTAAATTTTTCTTAGATGGTTATACACAGGTGGTTGTTGTAAATGGGTTAGTAATTAAACGTTTTTGTGGGGGGATTAAGGTAAAAATAAACAAGTGTTCACTGAAGGAAAGTTTGACTTCCATTGCCATACCTATAATATCAGCATCATTCTCAGAGATGGGAGTGGCGCCAGTACCATTGGTCATAGAGGCAAAGGCTCTCACTCTCCATAGATTGCTCCCTATAACACCTCCCTTGCTACCATCGCTAAGAAATGTTGCACTGAACGTTATCTCATGCATGCTACGGAACTCTGCAAACTGTGAGGTGGTCGAGAGTGTACCATCGGTAAAGTCCACACCTAAATGAGACAATCAAAGATGCAATATACATGGAATATCAATGACAATGTTACACTTTTGCAATTATTTTTATTGTATGTACATGTAGATGCTCAATGTGGAAAAAAGGAAAAGTTAACATCTAAAAACTGTATGACATATATATACCATACTGCATATGATGGTTCAAACAAAATATAAACAGCAGCATATGACATAAATGTATAACAGGTTATAACATGGACAAATTACAATTACTCATGTACATAAACATTCTACAAGACTTCAGGACTGCTCTTACCGACACAATCTACATCCACACAGCCATATTGAGCAGAAGGTGGCAGGAAACTGAGAGTGAAATCAACAGAGCTACTGGCATGTTTGCGAGGGTTTACACAAATGTATCGACTTTCTGGACATCCGTAGTTACTTAGATCAATGGACACAGTCAACTGTAAAAGAAAATGACAAATGAAGAGCAAGTTAAAAATAGTTAAATGCAATGATCTTTCATTTATGTATCAATCATAAATTCAAACAATTCAATGACCTCTCTTTTTCATACTTATTATAATTGAACCTTGGATAGGAAATCATAAGATACCATTGGATAAACTTATTTATGAGAATACACAATCATAAGGTGTTTTCTCACACATTATTTATAAAATAGTGATTATGAAAACGCATTGGCCCATATATTCCTACAGCGAGGTTTAACATAACCCCAGACTTTTAAGCTTTTCACTATCTAGCCCAGGTCTGATAAAAAGTTAAACCAGGTGTCAATGAAGATGTCTAGCTATCTTGCTATCTGAATATTGGTCATAATTTGTATAATAGCTTGTACTAATTAAAATCCATTGGGAAATTCAATACTGAAATTTTATGTCATTGAAAGTACAGAAGGATTTTCAACAAGTTTATTCATTTTTGACACTCCATCCAGAGAAGGAAAGAGGATTATTTTAATTCACAGTGAAAAAAAAATTGCTTCATTGTCTAAAATGATATTTTCACCTTTCAAAGACAAAACTAGATGAGTCGATCCTCATCCATGCACAGCCAAAATTTATGCTGCCATCATCAAGTGATCAGATAGATATTACTGATTATACAATGCCATCAGAAATCAGAAACAATTAGGGTGATTTTCTCATTCTTTGATCCCTGCAACCTTTGAGCCCCTGAATCTAAAATCTCATTAGTCCATCCTCGCATGCTTATACACAATGGAACCACTTTAGAAGTAAGATGTTCACTTGCTCTGACGTTATCGCGGTAACAAGCTATTTTGGGTGATTTTTCATAGGTTTGAATATGTTTGAATATAAAATAAGTTTATTGGCTCTGTATCCTTTGAATTTTGACACCCTGAATCCAAAATCTGATCAACTTATCCTCACATACTTATACATAGTTGAGCCATACTTGGTGGAAGTTTGTTCACTATTAACTGTTTTGAAATTATCATAGTAACAAGCTACTTGAGGTGATTTTTCGTAAGTTTTTTGAGGCCCTGTGACGTTTGACTTTTTCCTGTATCTATGATCTAAACATACCTGAGGCCAGACGGATATGCCCGCGTTGCTTATACCATAATTGGAGACTGCATCTAATGTGCGAGTAGCATTGATCCTTGGCATAGTTGTTCCATACTGGTTGCCGTTCCCAAAGACCCATGGATCCCATAGGTTTGTTCCTGTGTAGGGTAACAAATATAATATTGACAAGTTCTATACATCTAAGGTATCCACTTCAGTGTTCTCATGGAGTAATATATACAAGGATGAAAAAAAAAACGTTCTCCTTAGTATTTTCATTCATGCTTCTTGTATTCCTAAATGAGCATTCCAGCAAAAGTGTTGTTTTATAGTAGCACTGTCACTTACCTGATATCAAATAATTCTACCCAACCTATAGGGAGATTGCGGCAAAATGTGGCTGAACTTCATGCTGAAGTTCTAGTTCCAGTTGATAATTTTGACAGGAAATGAAATATCAAATCATCCTCTTGTGGACAATCTGTGTACAAGGGCAGTGGGGAAATTTGCATTTGGATCTCTCCAAAAATCCAAGTTCTCCAAATGAGTAAATACTGATTGAATTATCAATTTTTGTACATCTCATACAAAAAAAGAGTAAAACAGCAAAATTAACGAATTGCAATTATACACATCAATTATCAAGGGAGATTAAAACTAGCCTTGATTTGCGCAATCGATCATATATTGTCATAAATGAATGATTCTATAATTCTGATAATGATCTAATCATGGGCTATACCTTATAGGTTTCCATTGAAGGAATTTATTAAATATGCGTACTTGGAGCAAAAACAAATGAACAAAATGAAATCACAACATAAATAATAAAAAAAAATCAAACCTGATTAAACCTACGAAACTGTAGTTGTAAAAATCATGTTGAATTTGAGATTACTAAACCTTAAGGGTTTTATTTGTAGCTTATTCAACGCAAGGTACAACTCATTTTTGTCAGTTTTTCACATTATGAAAGCATCACTAAGGATGAACAAACATTTCATGATACCTGAAACAGAGCCGTAGTTTGGGTCCGATTCTAGACTGACTGTCAGTTGGATAGTGTTTGTACTGACACCTTGCTTCAGAATCATTGATGGAGGCAGCTGTGCTGGTTCAACATAGGTCAGCACCACACCTTCGAAACAAAGGACGTATATAAAGAAATATAACATAAACAACAATGGAATAAACTAGGAATAGCGCAGGTGAGCACATGTATTCTTGAAACCACCACATCATCAATTATTACTTAGGGCTTGGCCACTTAGGCCCCCGAAAGCAACCCGATTCAACACAACTCTTTGTTCAGAGGCAGTTAACAGCGAATTAGCAAAGAGTCGTATTGAATCGTGTTGCTTCCGGGATGCTATATAACCGAAGCCAAAAGAGCTTTCACAGAAACAAAAATAAATGCATATGCTCTTGTCACAACACAAACTATTATCTGTACAGAGCTTATAGTCACATCTCATACAGAAATAAAGAACAGAGATTCCAGAATATGCATGATGACCAATACAATATCTGGACAAAACATATGTTTGTGAGTGCAATTGTGACACCAATAACCATAATTTGCACCAAATAAAATATATGAATAATGAACAAATAAACAATTAAAGATGAGATAAATTCTAAATTAATTGTATCTTTTTTATGCTACAGGATCTTGGGTTGTTTTTCATAAAGCTGCCTGTGATGAGCGTACATCGCCAGTATTTGGGAAATTGGCAGAATCTAACTTGAAGTAATTATGATAGGGTCACATTAATTTGTATTCTTTTTCTAAAGCATTTTTGGATTGTGGTACTTAGCAAAATATATCTTGTAAAATACAAAATTATTTTCTAAAATACTGGCATGAAATGAAACTAAATATTTTAGGCTTCAAATATTTCCAAAAATAAAATTAATCCACGAAAGAATCACGGAGATATCGCGATATCAAAATTCGATTGACGAAACGATCGCATCGCTCCATGCTGGAAAATGGCGAGAATTGTCAACAAATTGTGTCATATTAATTCGTAGGCCCCGTTTTGAACAAGATTTACCATAAAATTGCTTCCATCTAAGATGCAAAATTTACAGTAGCTTGACCACAAAATATCAAGGAATCGAATGGTATGTCTGCTTACTTACAAATTTGATGATTTCTGTCTGAAAATTGGAAGGATTCACTTCAGTGTCGCGAGACCCGTGTTTTTCTGCAAATGCAAGCAAATCTGCCGATCTTTTGGCAATATTTTCATTGTTTTTGGTCCTTTTGCTAAGAAAATTTCCAATTTAGGCAAATAAACAACGCTCTTTACGATGGTGATGTTAGATTTGCAATATTTCATCGATTTTGTAGAAATTCATAAGATGTACGAATTAATATGATGCGCGAATTAATGTGACAGCACCATACATCTTATCTTAATATTTCAAAGGTCGATCCTCTATTTTCAACATTAAAACTTGATAATTATGTTTTGTTCCTGAAATAATGGAATATCAAGATTTGGTATTTCATAGCTGATCGAGACGTGAGAGGCCAATTTTATTTCCTACTCCTTCATAATCTGGGGTTCTGTGGAAGCCTGCCATCACACAGCGTGCTCTGCTTCTGTAGAAACCTGTCGTATGCAAAGGGTTAAGAAGACATTATAACGGTTCGGCCATTACACCATTTGAAAGATATCTTTGAGAGCTACAGCACAGCCTGTCGTCCCATTACCCTGTATCTTTAATCTAGGAGAGCTCACCTCTACATGATATCGGAATGCAGCCTTTGGTTGATCCACTCAATGTCAAATCGACTCGTCCAGAAACTATTTCCACACACAGTAATGTTGCAACACCACAGACGTAGTTTTCAAGAGAAACAGTTAAATCTGAAGAAGAAAAAGGTGGATATAATAACAAAATTCGCAGTCAGTTTCTTAAACTTAGCATTTATATGATGGTTATATACCATCTGCAACTTCGCAGATTCATTAGGTTTTCCCACACTCGTTTTGTTATTGGTCTGTATCATAGGTAAGTTGATACTGATCAAAATATTCTAAGAGAAATGAGGACATCTCTCATGTTTAAATGGTGCTTCGCATCCCCTTGACAATCATTTGTTGTCAGGATATAAAACAAATTATAACAATTTTGGCAAAATCATATTTATAATCCATTCAATAGATATAATTTTTCAAAGTTCTGATTTACTTTAATGGGCTCCTTAAATTGGTAATCTACATGCACATAATAGCTGCTATTTTTCAGGAAAAGCAGAGAGAATTTGGTTTTGACGGTATTCATGTGATATAACATCGATTCTGCAAACATTCCAGAAAGAATTATGGTGGTGATTGAAAATTTTAGATGCATTTAAAGGTCACAATATAACAATAAATACATCATATCACATTTATCACAATTTTAATGATAGAGGGAGCCCGACAGAATTTAACAAACTCATGTTGTTCCTTGGAATTTTCACTTTTTAGGCTACAATTGTATCTTCACAAAAGTGATTTTTAGGGCTTTCTGGAATTGTCTTAACTTTTAATTGCATTAAGTTAAAACAAGTATTTTTGAATACTTCATTGAATAAAAATGTATGTGAAAAGTGACTAAAACAAAAGAAAAAAAAAATAATTTGTCGGAAACCATGTTTTCTGTTCAATTGCACAGGAGAGGCCAATATAAATTTAAAAATCATAAATTGTGACTATTTCCATTTTTGGCTGATTTGGATATAAAAAACTGAAATTTTTTGAAAAACAAACATGCTTTTTGTTTTATGGTTATCATGGCAACATGAACTACAGGGAAAGTAATAAAAATGGTATCATAATGTCCGCAACCAAATTTTAGGAAAAGTCACCAAATTTGAGCATAATTGGAC
Organism: Temnopleurus reevesii; assembly: GCA_036244855.1. Lineage (NCBI taxonomy): Eukaryota > Metazoa > Echinodermata > Echinoidea > Temnopleuroida > Temnopleuridae > Temnopleurus > Temnopleurus reevesii. The sequence goes on from BQKZ01001122.1 coordinate 104,687, forward strand.
CAAAGATGTAGGAGTGGTTTACGAGTGGTAGCTAGGGTGGTAGCTATGGTGGTAGCTAGTGCCCCCCCCCCCCACCCCTCCCCCTTGGGTTTGGGTAAGGATAGGTAGACATAAATATAATAGTAATATAACAAAATGAGAATGATGTAACTTATAACAGGGCGTTGCTACGAAATTGCGATCTGATCAATTGCACTTTTGATTAACAAGCACCTTCATGTATTATGAACATACATGTACGTGTGTGATGTTAATAAATTCAATTCAATTCAATGAAAACCATTGTTTCATATACATGTACATGTATGTCGATGACTAGTGTATGTGTGTAAATGAAAATGCACGTTCCACTGATTTCCAGTTATTGCTAATTTGAGATCAATTGCAACTTTGTAGCAGCATCCCCATAAACCATTTATTCAATGTTAAACCCAAAAGCAAGTAAATATCAACTCATAGCGCTAAATGAAATACCAAAGTCAGGATGTAATTGGTCATAACACTCTATCCAGGCTCTATGTCTTACGTACTCACCATTGGGGTTACTGCTGAAAGAATAAGCTGTTCCTGGATATAGCAAGTTCGACATCGTGCGAACGTCAATATCTCGAAGATGCACAGCATTCGAGGCATTGGATCCTGATGCCAAAGTGTAGTTGAACAGGAAAGGGCCAGGGACAGTTTGTTCTATTCCATTGGATGAAATAACATTGGTTGTCCCGACAATACCACCCACTGAGATAGCCTTCGAGGTCTTCTCCACAAGAGGGAAATCGGAAGGGTTCAACTCCGTAATGATCACATTGTCAATTTGAAGTTCTGAAACTTAAGGAACAACACGTCAAGACATAATTATTCAACCTACTAAAGTACAAGCTAGCCTAAACATACCAGAGGAGTACTGCGCTGCAGTTATGCAAAGAAATGTACATGTACAGTATGGTACCAACCATAAGCTAAAGATAAGCAAATGTTTGAGGTTTATCTGCTTAATTACCACCCCCCCCCCCCNGATTATAGCAATGGCAAACTGGCATAGATGATATAAAAAAAGACAGATGAAATATTCCTGGTTTCTGATAATCAATAAGAATAAACGGGCTATGCTATTTTGGATGTATTAGTATTTCTATAAAAAAAACAAATATAAATAAGTAGAATAAACCATATTCAAGGCTGTGGGCCGCGCGCTTACATGTAGGTATTAATTTCAATTCTCGACATCAAGGGCAAAAAATTGTTGAAACCCTTTCATAATCATAATTTATCATTAGAGTTTAATTGACAATGATTACAAAAAAAAAAATTACCTTGTGAGTGAACACTGGGAATGGAAATCTGCAAATGAAAAAGAAAACAAATTAGAATAGTCTATTGGAATGATCTAAAATCTGTCATGAACAACCCAGCCCATGAAAGAATGGGGAGGTCCCATTGCATATAGAAAGTATGATGTTAGGCCATGGTTAGGCGGAGGTGATACTCTGAAGTCTCTGTGAAAAGAATAAAAGATATCTTTCTTTTTCTTTTCATCAGAGACTCCTATTCATTCGGTGTCTTGATGGGCATTATGCCTCACATAAAAATCTACATCTGTACTCCAGCAAAGGAAAATTAAAATATCAAAATGAAGAATACCTCCATTTGTTTTTGTTTTGGATTTTGTTGGTTTGAATTTTACTTATTTTAGGTCATGAATATCTATTCATTTCTTTTTTATTTGTATTTGTTATTATATATATTTTTGTTTAATTCATCTATTTATTTTATTCTATTTATTCATTTGTTTATTTTTTTAAATCTATTTTCATTCATTTATTTATTATTTTTATCATTATCATCATCATCATCATCATCATCAACATCATCATCATTATTATCATCATCATCATCATTATTATTATTATTATTATCATTATTTATTATTATTAGTATTATTATTATTATTAGTAGTATTTATCTATTTCTTTGGGGGGGGGGGGAAATTCTAACCCCATTTCAGTACCAAATAGTCTAAAATACACTGTAAACACATCACCTCTATATTATGGAGGCGCATTGGTGCCATGGTATGCTGTTCTGTAAAATGTGCACAGAGCAACAAAATAATATGACACTTAATCTGGACCTCATGTGCTGGGGTGAGGTGGGGGGGGGGGCAATGTTGCTGAATTTCACGTTATAAACTCTTTTAAAAACAATCCGACACAATTCAATTCAATTTCAATTCAATTTAGTTTATTGATTTTTCAATCCAAGACAAAGGATTATTATCATTCAAAAACATAACAAACAAACACATGACAAACTTGTGGGGCATTTATTTCCACATTGAGTCATATTACTGTAAGAATGGTATTACTGTCTTAAGAATTACACCTTATTTCTTTCTTCCACGGCCGAGTAATTTACCTTGAAATGTCCAAAGGTGTAAAAGGAACGCAAAATCGGTAATTAATTTAGTGTATGTGGATAGATCGCATATGTACATTATTTTGAATTCTAAGCTAGCGAATGGATTGATTGGTGAATGAAATAATGAATAATGAATTTATAAACATTCATATAAATCTTGATTATGATATTTCAATTGCACCCAGCCTATCGTCATTCTTTCATATAATGTCTTTCATTAATTTATCGATTTTACCTACTTTCGTCTCAGTTTCCTCAAAGAAAAAAGAAAAAGCCACATTCAAACAATGATACTACAACAAATCACATTCCCTTTCATTCGTGCATGTGTTATGACTCGATTACACGTATATCTGTATATAGAGAGATATTTCCCATAAATTTGCTATATGTTTCTAAGACATGTTGCCAAAGCACATATTCCGAATGAACTTTTCTTTTTAATTAATGGAATAGCGATCCTACACTTTCAAGAATGTCATTCCCTACATTATGATCTGCATGATTTCGTAATAGCTTGTTATTATCTAGATACCAGCTTTCACAAAATATGTATAATCATCTTTTTTGCAGGTAAAAATATTTAGTTTATTGATAATGTAAAACTAACATTCAGTTGGAAATACATACGAATATCATAAGTAACAAAGATTCTTGCTTAAAAACCAAAATCCTTGCTTCATAATAATAATATCTATTACATGTAGGGTGTGGTACTTTGATGTACACACTGAACTACAAGTTGAACCTCACAAACACCATTCATACCCAATATTAGAATCGTAAAAAAAGAAGCAAATTGTTGAACTCGCGGTGCGTAAAATATCTTTTCAAAGCATTGATATTTTTCTATACAGATACAATGGGATACATATTTTGCAGCCTTCGTCATAGGCCTCCACTTGGCCGATTGAGTAATTTTGTGTATGCACTTCTTTTATTTATTTTGTGTCTTTCATTCTTTCTTTTATTAAAAAAAGGGTGTTGGTAATTTTTGACATGCATGGTACAGGCGGGGTAGTAACCGACTTTTCGGACGAGATTAGGAAAAATCTAGCTTTGCATGAATATATTTGGCATTATACATTGTATTTAAACTTCTATTTCACATTCAATTTCTAATCTTATTTTGTAAAGTGAACCACAAAGTTTGAAATACAATGTTAAAAAGTATGAAGGGAGTACTGCAAACTGAACAAACTTGGTAGAAGCCATTAACGTATGATTAGAATAGTAATAAAATCGATAATTGCATTGATCCGAAAGGGTAAAACTTCTCAATTCCGATTCAATATTTGTGATAATTCCGTTTTGTGTACAAAGAACAGATATTTCCTCATTTGGACAGACGGCAGAAATTCATCCTGTCAGGGCAAGACATTTTCTTTTATTATTATCCCTCTGTATCACTTCAAAGGGACTTCTTTATCTGAATAGGGTTGCATTTCGGAAGAGTAGTTCTTTGGTGGTTAGTAAATTATTGTGCGTTCGCGGGTCATGGTTCATTTTTTCCCGCAACCATCAAGTACTGTACCTCTGTGGATTATGTACATGGATTCAAGTTTGAAAGAAAAAAAAAACAATTTCTTTACACTAAAATATGTGAAGAATGCAAAGATCTCTTCATTTATGAAATATGGAATGCACACAATTGTATAATCAGACTGATTTTCATGGTGATCTTAGATTTAAGCTTCACACATGGATCTAATAGATTGACAAAATATACTTTCAGTATTATACAGGAAGATATAATTAATATTAAAGTCTGTTTTCCAAGCTTGTTGTCAGAATGAACACATCGCCAAAGAGATATTAACTGAATACAGTTGTAGATGCAAATTCTATGAGTTCTATATTATCACAGGTTGTTCTTAACAAGCTGAACTATTTCCCCCTGGCTTGCCCAATATAGCAACAAATAATGCATCCAATCTGGTTTCTAAGTACATGTATGTTGGTTCAACTATTCCTCATATATACCTCGTAACTACGTATATATTTGAATATCTTTGTGAAAAGGCTCACTAGATGAAGACGTTGTGAAGTCACGCTAATCAATAAATACTGAATGAAAATCATTTGCTTAATAATTTACGAATAGAATTGCCATTTGACAAAAATGTTCAATAAAAAAAGCAAGTATTCATTTAACACAACCCCTCGGCATATTATATTTGAATAAGAACATACCGGAACATAAAGTTACATTTAGATGTTGAAAGAGAATGGTCACAATTATTGGAAGCCAGTTTCATTGTAAACCAACTCTTGTAAACCAAATATTAAAGTGTCAATTTGAACAGTAGACAACGAGCTTGTACATCGTGACTACTCAATGCACAATGTTGTTCAAATATAAAATATGACAGGCAAAAACATATTTCATTATTCATTACAAAGAAAGTCCATTTGTCTAGTTTACAAATAACTTTAAATTCATGCACACATTATTGCTAACAAAAATCGTTACTTGGTATCTCTTAAGCAATTTAGTTAAAATAACTCATTTTCGTGATTCATAATACGAACTATGTATTCAACTATAAAAAATAATGTGAGCACAAAAGTCAGAATGCTACTTGCATACATTAACGCTGCGAGGTTGGACAAACATTGTACCTTGATCAACCTAAAATGTAGCATAAACCACTGCATGCTATCAACACTCCTTTTATTATATCCGGTGAACAAAAATAGTTTATCATTGTGCCTTTTACAAAAAACTGTGCATAAAACTTTTAAAAAAATGAAAGTGGTCTCTTGAGCTACAGTACAGTACTTGGATCTCAATTTGCATACAATACTTGTTGCTATGTAGGGCAAAACTCGAACAAGCTTACGGGTTGGCAAGAACATTTACATGTAAGTATCACGGACGCACAGATTTGAATCTGTTAGTTAACCAGCCTATTGCCCGGTCCCGTGTCTTATAGGGTATATTGCACCACGGGGGGGGGGGGGGGGGGGGGGTTATCTGTATGATTTATTTTGTACGCATGACTGTCAATCCCCTCAGAAACCAATAACACATATATATTTCATTCGATGTAAAATTGTTATTTACGAACTTATTATTCTTAGATAAAAATCTTTTTTTTATTTTGCTTTTTGAAGATGACGTTACATGTACGTATAAGATAAGTCAGATTTAAGTCCATGATTGTCAATAATTGTCATCATTCTGCTTGTCAAAAGGACATGGTTGATTGACCCTAGTATATGATATTGCTGTACCATGAATTATGAGTGACGTCATAAGAAATAGTTCATGGGCAAGGCCCTTTTCAATTAGTTTTCAATGTTTACTGTCCTATATTCTAATCAGATCCTTTCATGAAAATATTTTGTTAAATAGCTCGGGAGGTACCATGCGCGCACCGTGGGGTGGGGGGAGCTTTGGGAGAGCCAGCCCCCCCC
>BQKZ01001122.1:120129-131192 GCA_036244855.1 Temnopleurus reevesii
CAAATATACAAGCAAACACAAAACATAAACATAAACAACAGCAACAAAAATATGTGTGAGCATATAAATAAGCAAAAGGACAGCATTAAAAAAAATTAAAAAAAAAATTGCTGCGTGTGAATTACAAAGAGTCATTGATGAATCGTGTTGTTTCTGGGGCCCTATGTGACCGGGGCTTTAAGGAAGTGTTTAGGAAGTATTTTATGCATATAAGGATAAAAGTTTTGATGAAGTGATCAAAACGTAAACACGCATTTCTGATATCACATAGACAAACATGCTTAATGTCCGAAGATCCCATCCGTCGGATTAGAGTTCGAAACACAAGAATATAAATAAAATACAAATGGATAACTTCCGCAGTTGGCGAAATTAACAAATAAAATGTCTGAGCATAACTCACTTTTATTTCACCGAAATTACATATGTTTTAATCACGAGCGAGGGCTTTGAATTTGCTGTATCATAGATAGCCGAAACCGAAACCTCCGCACTCTAATACCAACTATTATCATTGTGGTTTTTTGAAGGTAACATTATATCGTTTGGTAAGAATGTTTCGGACCCCGTTCAAATTACCCAGTTTTCAAAGTGGTTTCCACTAAACTGGTTTTGAAAGCCGGTTTGGAGGGTCAGTTCTGTTCCCGTTCAGATTAGAGACCCGTGCACGGACTTGATTTCAAATCCATTTCAACTGAACTTTCGCAATGTGGCTCTGCTATTGTTGTAGGTTTGGGGTGGAGGGGGTAAACACTCCGAAGTAGGCACATTCAGGTCTGGCACAGTTACAATACCATTTATTCAACAGCTCAGAAAAAAAAAACTCACACAAAAGAACGAGAGACCGTGAGCCCTGGAATAGCATGAATACAATATAATATCGTACACATTGCTCTCAATCCATAATCTCACCTCGAAACATATTTCAATCCTCAACTAGAATTATTGGTGCTAAAATCATTTACACTTCAAAGAGAATCTATAATGAAAACAGACATCAAGCTCGTGATAATAGGCCTACTTCTAGTGATAACATGTACTCCACCTGCATCCCCATTCGATTTTTAGGCATTTTCATGGGCTAGCTTTGCGCGCATTAACCGACAAAACGAGAGATGCAGCCTCCAGCCCCAGGTTTTTATCAAATTCATTAAATTTGAAATTGCAAAATAGCCCTAACATTTTTTGCGAGACCCTTTACCCCGTTACCACCAAAGAATCACAAGCTTTCTCTTAATTCATATTACATAATAAAGCTCTCACAGGCCTTTGCAAATTTACATCTTTTAACCCTGATGGACCCCCTAAGTATCTATGTCTTTGTCGATATTCCAGGCTCTTCAATGAACGGTATTTACCCATCGCCATTAAGTGGTATTGGATTAGTAAAAGGGAGAGCGCCAACGTGCGGCCGTTTTCCGCAAAAGGCCTCTTGCTCTCATGTAATCGCCATTCTTGGTTGTGTTAATAAAAGGAACATTCTACCCCAAAGTACACCTCGTTTGACGTGTTCTTCATTGACGCATGTTCCATTCCATGGCAGATCGAGTGCAAACAATGATACTGCACAATCGCCGTCGTCTGCTTCACATATCTCCCCGCGCACACTCAACTACAACACATGTTTAACGCGTTTATATTATACACAAAAAAAAACATTGCAAGAGGATTCATCCAGGTTGTCAAATTTGCTGATTTGAAAAGACACAACAGCCATCAAGATGGCCAAACTAATCACGGTGTTAGGAGCTACTGGCAACCAAGGGGGTTCTGTGGTGAGGGCTCTTTTAAAGGAAGGCAGCTTCAAGGTTCGAGGTATAACCAGAAATGTTGACAGCGACAAAGCTAAAGCGCTCACGGAGCAAGGTAAATAACAGAACATGTAATAGTGGAATGTATTGTCATGTATTGTATAATTGCATGAACTGATGAAGAAATGGCTGTAAAGGAAAGTTATATGTATCGGTGTGTATTGTAATGTCAGAAATTAGCATGATCCGTATCACAAATATATTTTAGAAAAGATGAAGAAGGAATTATATTTAAGGAGAATACGAAAACATTTAGTACCACGAGAAGCTGACCTGAGCACTGTTTTATATAGTTCTGTGGGACCTCGTAGCCATAATGAGGAAAATGTAGTGTACTATACGGGCTGTGCATATATACACTTTCACACTGTCCTGAGTGACTGGATTGTATTCCCCGCCCGTGTTCCATGGTCTGTGTACAATGATTGCAATCCGAAACCAGGGTCCAAATCAATGAGGGATACAATGTTGGTTCAGCTAAAACTGCTTTAATTTAAAACAACTCGGCTATACTCACAAAATACATGTATGTTTAAAAGTTTGATGGAGGGACATGGCGGGAGGCGGATGTTGGTTCGGAATAGTTAATGTCATGTATGATAAAACGTGATAACCTCGATTACCGTACCTAGAAAATGCATCTCACATGAACACATTTGCAACGTGACACCTTTAAAGGAACAATCAAAATTACATGGGAGCACCATTTGGGGCGCAATATTGGACAATTTTTGGGGTTAAAAAGAAATCGAACCAGTATGATTTTGCAGTACCGTATGCGAAGTACTCTGAGGATAACTTATCTGATCGTGCCACTCTCCCATGTTGACGACGATATCAAACAACTATATTACATAACACATCGTCTGATTGAGGCTGTCAAAAGGTACACTTGTGTATCCTTTTGGTAGCTTAAACCATTTATTACTTTTTTGCTGAGTGTGTACGCTAGAAGGATGCACTATAGAACCTCTTCGAGTTTTATCGCAGATTGCACATTTGCTCGAAGGTTTGCACCCTAAGCGGATATTTTCTTGTTGATGTACATACATTCCTGCCAGAAAGATGATTGAAAGGAATTTCACATATTTTATCCTCTGCCCTGCTCTCTTCAGATCATAATGTTCAAATGGTAGAAACGCTGTTATAAATATAACTTGTAAAGCTCATGTTTGCATATGTATTTATACAGGCTGTTTGTAACTTTGTCATTCAAAGAACATTAGAATTTATCATGGATTTGGTTTGAGATTATGTTGGTATTACATTTAATCCTTTTATAATACGAGATGAGATTGCTCTACCAGCTGATATGTGACCTTTGATCTCGTAGCTTCCGTTCAAGAAATGAAAAATATTATTACATCAAGGTAAGGCCCCGGTCACAGATGTTGCTTTAAAAAGAAAGAATATGAGTGTACCTATAGTCAAAGATTTGGTCCAAGAAATTTGATGGACTAGAAGAATTCAACAATTCTATAAAGATTTGTAATGCAAAATTAAATCTACGATGACAATAATCACTCCACAACATTTGAAACGGTATTGCAGTACTCAGGAGAAAGAAAAGACAAAGAAGATACACATAATTAGCATGATTAGTATGCAACTAGGGGGAATTATTATTTTCATTAAGCTCCATGTGATATTGTTGTGAAACACTTTTGTTGTTCACATGTGCAAGCATCCTTTTGTCATTTTTTTTTAGAAAACATCTAATAAAATTTATGCAAATTCCATTATTAGAGCATAATTCTACCAAAGGAAGATAAGGTAAAATCTATAGATTTCTTATTAAACGAAAACTCTTGGAATGTACTCGCTTTTAGCACGTTACTGGTACATGTACCTAAGAAACATTTAAGTGGACTACCAAAATATATTGTCAGCAAAGTTTGATTTTTTGTTGTTGTAAAATACGCTCTTGCAGGCGGATTGGAAAATGAATATGATGACACAAGAGGAAAACAGTTTTATCCTTCAGCTTCCATCTTTCCAACTGCATTGATGCACAAGTCATGTACCTGACCCTTGGACCATTGGATTAGCCACTGTCCATCCTCTATCATGGCTAGATCGTCACCATAATTATTCAGCAGAATTCATTTTTTGTATAACGATTTGAAATATACTAACAAATGAATAAAGACAATAGATTAATAAACGAACATGGATATATAAACAGATGCATTTTACAATTGAAATAATTTAGATCATATTTTTTGGTGTTATTTTCTCTTTGATAAGATCAAATTTAACGATGAAAGTTTACTTCTCGGAAAGGAGTGGATCAACGCTTAAATTTGAATTTTTTTATTACATTTTTTTAGGGGTTGATATGGTGAAGGCCTCGTCAGAAGACTCTTCTTCATTGGAGCGAGCATTTTCAGGAAGTTATGGAGTCTTCGCGATGACAAATTACTGGGAAATCATGGACCAAGCGAGAGAGGTTCAAATGGTAAGAAAGCTCTAGAATAATAATAATAATAATTTACAGCATTTATAACGCGCTTATCACAAATTATGTCCCTAAGCGCGGAAGAGAAAAAATGTGAAGATACTATTTTGAATATCTATTATACTTATATGCTAATGTTTTACTATCATTTTCAGGCTGAATGTAAAATCATGGTGATGTTATTTTTTTAATACAGGCTATACGCAACAAGCGAAATCCGCTTTCCACCGAACACTATCGTACGTAATAAGGCACGACACTGAAAAGTCTTAGGGATTTTTTGTAGAAATTAAAACAAGTTATGATACAGCAAAGTTTCATTTATGAGAATAAGTCAATTAAATTTCAATTATGTTTTCTTCATCATGAACTTGGAAGAGTATTTTATTGGACTTTGTATTTACTCACGCATTGCTAACATGTTTTTTGCATCCTTAGTGCTGTTATCTTATGTTTACTTATGTTAATTATGTTTTTGAAAAGGAAAATCGAATAAATATTTGACTCAATTCAATTTGTTACCAGCCTCATGACAATATTTGTGTTGATAATTATACAGGGAAAGAATATTATCGAAGCGGCCAAAAGTGCTGGTGTGCAGCATTTCATCTACAGCGGTCTACAATCTGTGAAGAATCTGACTGGCAAAGCAAGCCCCCATTTTGATGGAAAAGCAGAGGTGGAGGAGTACCTGTTTGCATCAGGTTTGCCCGCCACTTCAGTCCGCTATGCCTTCTACATGGAAAATATCCTAACCCAGATGGCCCCAACGAAAAATGGCGAAGGAGCATATGCATTCAGTAAGTTATGTTTTATCAATCAATGGTTAAACTTCAGATGTGCATCAAACACGATATAATCTATTTCCATACATTCAATGTTCCTTTGTAATACTATTAAATTTTTAGGACAAATGAGTTGTCCTAAAACTCATTTTATTTTATGGAAATAGTTTATATCGTGTTATCAGAACAACATGGAATTTGGATAGTATAGAAAACCAAAGGAAAAAAATAATCCTAATAATAAGGTCATAACCGAAGGTATGGCGCCTCAAGAGGAGCTGACAAGCAAGAAAGCAAGAAAGAGAGAGAGAGAGAGAGAGAGAGAGAGAGAGAGTTCATCATCTCAAATCCTACGCCTCTCTAGGAAATTTTGCATCCCTTTGACCTGCAGCTGCAGTTTTATGCAATTGTCTTTTTCAATTGCACAATGTAATCTTTTTTTTTTTTACTTGATAACAAATAATTGTATTTAGAGGGAATATGAAATGCATGCATTTCACATTCCCTCTAAATACGATTATTTGTACTAATGTTGAGCAAGATGTCATGTTTGTACGATCTGACAACATTAAATGTATGCAGTTGGCATTATGGCTTTATTTGTTAACAGCTGAATACTTTGGGCAAGCATGAAGTCAGATAAAAGATAGAGTTGTATTATCATGGAGTTATGAATACAGGAATCGTGTGACACGTATATTTCCAATCTGTTCGATATCAATTATATCTTTGGCAATTCAAATAATTTTCCATTATCTGTTTTTCAAATGAATTTACGTGTCATAATTCATGTAAATCAATGAGGGCTAATGATTATGACGAATATAATTATGTATACGCAAAAATATTTACTATTGTATTAAATTTGTGAAGATGAATATGTCAAACACCGCTAATACCGCCAAAATAACACTTATATTTGAAGTGAAAAGTCGTCTGTATGAATAATAATCAATGATATCTGCTTTGTTTTTATAGATATTCCCATGGAAGGAAAGTCCATGGACATGATATCTGTGAGCTCTGCTGGTCCTGCGGTGGTAGCTATCTTCAAGAATCCTGATCAATACAAAGGTACGTGTATATAAATATTAAACACGATATAAAGTATTTTCGAAACGTTAGGCCGAACGCGATTTCAATGCTCCTTTGTAATGCTATTGAATTCGTTACCGGCTTGTCATTGTTGTGTCCGCACAGTTGAATACACGGTGTACGGACCTATTGTCTGCGTTCTAGTTAACTTTACGGAAATAGTTTATATCGTGTTATAGATACAATAATAATAATAATAATTATATGTTCTTATATAGCGCCTAACACTACCAGTCGTCCCGAAGCGCTCTGCAATGAATCATAAATACCTTGGCTTTAGCAGTACTTACAGCTTTAAGTAGCGCGCTGCGTTTCAAGGAAAAAATCCTGCCAGGTACCTATTCACCTCACCTGGGTCGAGTACAGCACAATGTGGATAAATTTCTTGCTGAAGGAAATTAAAGTCATGTGTGCGATTCGAATCTGCGACCCTCTGGTTGAAAGGCGAGAGTCAGATCTACTACACCAAGACTCTTATACTCTTAACGTCGACTCACACATTTGCCTTTTTAGCATTCGTCGGCCGAACGGTTTTTGAAAATTAAAAAAAAAACGCTTTCCGAGCGCACAGTATACGTTGATCAGACGGTGGAATGACGTTCGGATTGAGGCCAAGGAGCATACGCCGAACGTCAGTTCCCCGTATGACCTGCGCCTTTGTGCGTCCAGGAAGAGTTTGATATTAAAAAAAAAAAACGCTCAGCCGACGCAGGCTAAAAACGCAACGGTATGAGTCGTCCTTTATACCCTTTTCAGATGTATGCGGTGAACAGCCGGGTAGACACCAGATTGTTTTTTCTATCCCTATCAGACAAATGTCAATAATAATTGACGGGAAATAGTCCGTGGGGCATATAATTCCAGTAACGCAATATAAACTATATCCGAAAAATTAAGTTGAAAGCAGACAATAGAACCATACACCGTGTATTCAACTGTGCGGACATAACAATCGCAAACCGATTCCGATTTTGAATAACATTACACAGGACCATTGAATTTGCGTTCGACTTCATTTTTCGAAAATAGTTCATATCGTGTTCAGTATTCCCCAGATGTTCGCTGGTTAAATTCCTGCTAAAAAAGTGTAGATGGGGTATTATTATAGGGGTAGGTGTTACTTTCACTGACACAGATACGATCTAAACTACATAATGTATATGAAGAGTTTTATAGTTTATAATATACATGTATAGATAGATAAATATGTATCTTTGAGAACAGAAGGAATAATAAGGAAATTTAATTTTTGTCCCCAATTCCATTCAATTAAATGTGTATATACCCACTCTAATTTATTTATACTTCCGTCTTAATCTTTGCATAAAAATGATTGGACTTATTCGCAAATGATCATATTCACATTCCCATCAGAAGGTGTGATAAGAAATTCAGGGATGAAATAAGATTCATTTGGAACTTTTGGAATTACGTTGATGTTTACTTCTACATATTTTTTCCTCAATGGCGCCTGTTGACAGGTCAAAGCGTAGGTCTATCAGGAGACAAGAAAACAATCCAAGAATACTGTGACGTCATCAATAAGTACGTCGCTCCTGCCAAAGTGTCGGCTGGCCAGGTAAATAGATTTGTCTCGATACCGAAACACCCTGGTCACATGAGGCCCAGAAGCAACAAGATTGAACACGACTCTTTGTTACTTTGAAATTTAACTGCTTCCAAACAAAGAGTCGTGTTGAATCGTGTTGATTCCGGGCTTCTATGTGACTGGGGCATAACGACGTTTCAATATCAACCTGCACCCGTCTTCACTGCGAATATTATAATCGCGAGAAAGTGGAAGTAATATATATCAGAACTATTGTGTACGAGACCTTTCCAATCCTTCAAAAATCTTATATGCCCCGTAAATGTAACGGGTTGATATCGAAATGTCACATACGAGCTATTTACGTTCTCCTTTAGTTTGATATTTGTACGAAGTTAATAATCTTCATCAATCCATTCTGTCGTGGAACTGCCTATTTGGTTCAAAAAGTCACTTAAAGTCAGTCCGTCATGATCGACAGGACTTCCGGTTACCAGCGCGCACGGACGGCGTGTTGCGTATTGGCAACAACGATATTTGAAATTTCCTTGCTTACACACCTTGCCAAGCTCACACACTCGGAAAACTTCGTAGGAATTTCCGATCCATGATGTCGCGTGTAGCTTTCATTCCCCCCTCTTCAGCTTCTATTTTTCTACAAATGTACGATACGCATTGCCGAGATGCGAGCTAGCGAAATATAACTTGCTCGCTCGCCATTCCAGGTTAAAAATGCCGTGATTTTTCTGTTCGCCAATCTTCGTAATCAAAATGGCTGCGGCCAGTTAGCCACGCCCTGATCGTCATGTCGCCCCGTCTTTAATATGTAAAAAAACCCACAGCAACAATAACCACCATCAAAACAAAAACAACCACATCAACAACAAAATTCAGTTGCTTTCTGATGGTGGGTACTGTATGATTGGTAAGCCGAGTGTAAATTTAGTCTAACCGGAAACTCATTGCATCCATCTAATCGCACGATCTTTCCCGGATGGCATACGATGGTCGTACGATCTTATGGATTTACTGTCTCCTTATACTTGGTCTGGGCTAGAAAACTCTTGCTTTGATTAAAAGCAGAAACATAAGACGAACAGATCAAAAAAAATATTGAAGTAAATCCGACAAGAAATAAGAAAGTTATGAATATTTCAATGGTATGAATGAAGAATGATAATTCATAAATTACTGTACGCAATAGGACGTAACATGTGACTTTTGGTCACGTGTTACGACTTGGATCATGCACTTCCTGTCCGTAACTTATTGTTTTTAAAAATCCGTTTTAATCCGTCACACTTATTGTTTGAAAATATTCAAAACGTTGAATCAATAGATGTATCTGTACCCATGTATATATCGACGAAAAAAACTTTTTTTTTGCGTTATCTGGTTGAAAATTAGGGTTTTAAAACAATAAGAATAATAACCTACTCGCAGAGAAGTGCATGATATACGTCATAATCACTTTACCCAACGTTGCAAATTTGACTGATTACAACTATTGGGTTATATAATTGAAATACTCATAACTTTCTTATTTGTTGTGCGGTTTCCTTCAAACTTGTTTTTTATCTGTTCATCTGATTTTTGTGCTTTCAATCAACACAAGATTCAGTCAAGTCTTTAACTTTTTTATAAGACACATTTATAAAAAGAATCTATATCGTTTGACAGTAACCCTGAAAAAACGGAACATCGGGGTTATTATTTTTGTTTAGCTTTTCCTACACCTCATGGTGCACCCACAAACAAATTCGAATGTTTACTACATCATGCAAGTTTTATTTTTTTTCACAGATTGTTTTATGGATAATGGTAAAAAAAAAATCTAAACGGAGCGAGGTCCGCAAGATGGCATTCGTATGAAGTGGGAGTTTGCTCTGTTATAATTAGAATCTATGATAAACTTTCACAAATCATGCTTACTCGTCAATCTTGATGGGGTCCACATAAAAATTTCGGATCTTATTCCCAACCGGTTGGAAGAAATTCCTTGAATGCAGTGAGCGCCGAATCGTAGCCATGCTACAGAGCGCTTAGAAACGCTTCGTATTAAGCGCTATATAAATGTTGTGTATTATTATTAATTATTATTATTTCTTTTGAATCATGTTTCAGATAACTGCTGAACAGTACTCCCAGCTCGGGTTCCCAGGGGCCGACGATCTTGGCGCCATGTTTGCCTTCTACCAAACTGAGCATCCTTCATACAGCGTTGAGCAGACAAAGACACTTGATCCACAGGCTCTATCCTTCGATGACTTCGTGAAAGCAAACCAAGAGAAACTCAGAGCAGTAATGAAATAAACAACTCTAAATGAAATCAAGTGATTTTAGTATTGACAGAATGTAAAGATTGAACATTTATACTAGGAAAAAGTATTGTTCTCCACTTTAATTTACACCGACCAAAGAAGCTAAATGTAATAAAAAACACAACAAGCCCGGCTTGTCAAATGAAATTTTACGAAAGATGTTTACATCTCATACTTTAATAAAGATATTTATACCTATCTGTAGAAATCTTGACAGATATAAATTCATGATTTAATATTTGTAATAATTGGGCAATAAAGTGTACATGTATGAGGTATTATGAAATTCAATAATTTTAGTGCCTTAAATATTTCAAAAAAGTGTTCAGTCATTTATATCACTTTATGAGCGTGTAAATTTGGTTGGATTTCTAAAAAGATAATATGATTTGACATAATGATAAATGAAATAAAGTCTGCAGTATAAACATCAAATTGGCAACATATCTAATCATCGATTTGCCCATTTTTTCGAACGAATAAATATTCATTTTTTTTTTCATTATTTAACCGATTTTCCTCAAAGTTTTGTTTTTATTCTGCTCACCAAATTGTCCTGTTTCTTTTTAAATTATATTATTCTTGGGTATATTTCCCTTCTAAAATCTGGAACTCCATCTCTTCCGAGACCAGTGGTATAACTGGGACATTACCACCACCGATCGAAAATAGGCGGGTTTACTAATAGTTGCAAATTTGTTGCATACCTCTAACATAAAGGTCGTTCTTGACAACCAGAAAGCTTGCCCGAGGCTTGCCCGACATAGCAACAAGTAATGTATGCAAACTAGATTCCAATTATTGTAGTCCTATTGTTATCAACCGGTCTATGGAATACCGCGTAACTACCTTAAACGCACATAAATTTGAAATATACCGTAAGTAAACCCGCCTATTGGAGTGAAAATGGCGAGCAAATGTTAAACACCGCATTGACAGATGATTGTTCCAGGCCCAGCGAGCTCTTGGGAGTAGAGAATGACCAAAGGGTCCTACTTTGTCGGTCTCTAGTTTACAAATTTGGTAACAATACAAGAAAACTCT
>BQKZ01001123.1:0-12846 GCA_036244855.1 Temnopleurus reevesii
GATGTAAATATAGTCATATGATATTGAAAACATTTTCTCAAAGCTAAGCTTTTGTATAATGTGTATTGAAATAAATCAATAAAATCAATAAATTTTAGGAAGATGGATGTTGAACTGTGACATTGTCTATGATGGTTAATATATGTGGAGTGTAATGAATATTCAGTGTACAATCTAGTTGTTGGAATCTCATACAATAGAACAGAAGAATTATATAAGAGCAAGTAATGAAGGAAGGAAAGACGAAGGAAGATAAAAAGATGGAAAAGTGGGTAAAGAAGATAAAGAGGAGGAGGAGGAGGAGAAGGAAGAAAACATGGTCACAATACTACAGGTTCTTTCTGGAAATGTTTTAAAATAATTTGTTTGGGGGAAGAGTTTGAAATATGGGATGAATATGGGAAGTTTTGTAAGATTTCAACAAGATATTGTGATATTCAAAAAGGTTTGCGGTTGCACCATGTAGTGTAGGGTTATCTTTCAAGAAATAGTCCTGAAAAGGACTGAGCAAAAGCTCAAAAAGATTTTTAAAAACACGATGTTCCAAGTAGATTTAACTGACTCGTCCTCAGGTGAAGGAATCACTGGTAGGAGACCCACGAGTGAAGAGCACTAGAGTGCACATGGTGCAACTGCAAACCTTTTTTAATGTTTACTACAACATGCAACTCTAGTTTTTCTTCATATTGTGATATGATATTATAAAATCCTTAAAATTCCCATCAAATTAGTGTAGGCTGATATTAAGTACAAAATGAAAAGAAAATATTCATCATAATATTCGTATGTACTGTGTCACAATCTGGCGTGATATACCATGTAGATTCGGGCTGCAAATCACATTTTTACATAAAATATGCATATACGTTACTTAAGTTTTGGCATGTTTTGTGGTGATTTTAGGACATATGTGTATTAAAAAATAAGGCATGTGTGATGGAATACTAGCTGCAGTCTAATCTGAACATGTGTTTCAAATTGCTTGCTAGTTCCTTGCAACACACTCTATTAAAGCTATTAAAAATATTTATCTATGTACATGTGTATGATGATAAAAACTATTCATGCTGGTTGTACTGGAAGGTATTACTCATAATTGATAGGACTGAATATTTGAATGAATTATTGTTCGGCATTTGAAGTCGTAGATGCCATGGCATATGGATTTGCCATACTGATATTAGAGAACTTCTTCAGTTTATTACAAACAAGGTTCAAATAAACACGTCTTCTGAAGGCAAAGCATAATACTACTGAGTTTGAATATCTTGACAAATGTTCACATTTTTGCCATCTATGAAATGGCATGATTATGTATTACATTTTCTTGGTTGTTTGTAAAGGTATTTGTAGGAATAAGGACATCATGTCATTCCTAGAACTTGAGAAATATCATCTTGAAAGTATTGTAACCATGACAAAATTTTCATTTCTACAATAGAAATGGCGAATCAGTTCATTATGAATTTAAAAAATGCAATTATTTTGTTACTCGTGATATTTGAGTTGTAAATATGAATCAAGAATATTTTCCAAGAAGGCCTATTGTGTGATTCCTTATTAATCTTCTGGCAATAATTCTGAGTTTCTGATATATAGTCATTTGTACTGTAGCTCATGTTCAAAGATATTGCAGCAAAGTTTTAGTACAGATGTAGCAAAAAATTGAGAATAGGTCAGCTGGCATTTAGATCACTTGTACTATTCTTCTTGTAATAACACATTCCAATTTGGATATCAGAACTTCAATTCCTTACTCTATAATCTATAGCAAAAATGCCAACACTTATGAAATATACATGAGTTGTGCTTTCATGAGAGTATGGTTATTGTTGTCATGCTTGCCCTATTTTTTGTTCAGCTGTTGCGTTGTTCAAATTTTAATCTTGAGCTAATGCTTGGTTGGCATCAGTGCTCCATAGACAGTCAAGAAAGGATTATTGTTCAAATACAGTGATTATGCATAATTTTGTGGAGATGAGCCTTGCTAGGGATGACAAATGTCTAGAGAGTGTCATCCCTGCCGTTGTATTCCATCCCTTATCTTACAGTATTGAAGTGGGTATCAGCTCAGAATCATGAGAAAATCTGTAATCAAATTAGGCAAAATTTGCAATTAAAATGTATGGATTGCCTTCTTTGGCATTTCATTATTTCATTCAGTATATTTCGTACTTTAACCCATTGACTACTGAATTCTGTAATACCCATAAACTTTGTGTAGGGACTACCCGGTTCCAGTAGTCAAAGGGCCTTAACCCATTGACTACTGAATTCTGTAATACCCATAAACTTTGTGTAGGGATTCCTGGTTCCAGTAGTCAAAGGGTTAAATGATTTATGAAAGTGCAATTTCCTACAAAATGTTGTGATTATCATCAAATTATCATGCTGCAACTCTGAAATTCATGGGCAACTCTTAGATGATATCTTGGCTGCTTACATTTTGGAGAGGTACATGTAAGAGAAACAAAAACAACTTAGCTTCTGAGTGTTCATTCTGTTTTGGTAGCATATTTGAGAGATGTCAAGCAAAAATCCTATTCTTTGCCCATCCCTTGGGAAGGAGCCTCAAAATCTATGGACATCAGTTGTATATTACAGCCAGTATTTTCTTGTCGTTCAAAGTCACTAATATATTGTCCAGAGATGCCAACATTTTGGAAGATAATTTTGTTTCACTTTGTTTGTTGTCAAGGCGATCCCAACACAAGCTATGCTTCCAGGGTATTTGCCTCCTTTAATTTGTTCACTTGTCATGTTATTTTGTATTGATTATGTATATGAAAAAGGAAATAAAATTCAATTCAATTAAAAATTCAATTCAATTAAAAATTCAATTCAATTCAAAATTCAATTCAATTAAAAATTCAATTCGATTCAATTCAATATATTTTCTCTTGAGAAAAAATGTACGGCCATTGTTGTTCTTTTATGAAGGAAAGATGTTTGGTTCAGGGATTCACTGATCTACAAATCAGAAGATTGCTGATGTGTAATTTTTCATGATTGGAAGGATCTTCCTTTTCAATTAGGTTTTTTCTTTCGGAAACCTATTATTTACCCATGGTACCCTAAGACTTGCTGAATGGGACACCAGGGTCGTGTTTCATAAAGCTGAATGTAGATTTGCACACAATTCTACAAACAACTGGTGACCCTTCCTTTGGTGCAATTCATCAGCAGGGGTTATCATAGAATGCAAGAAAAGGCCCAAAATCATTTGTAGAAGCAATTTTAGTTCTTCGCACAGCTTTGTTAAACAAAATCCAGGGGTGAATTGAAAGAAAGAAAGGAAGCCACTTTAATTTTGGTATATTCTTGACAAATATTCTGAGACTTTTCCCCATTTACCTCTGGTGTCTATTAATCCCGTTTCACTGACATATATGTTCTATGACAGTACTGATGATTTTGTATGCATAACTTTTTTAACCTTTTTTTAATTTCCTACCTGCAGTAAGTGGAGTGCTCTGTAACTTTATTACATGGTACAGTGGAAACTCAGTATAACGAGGTGATTGGGACCATCAAAAATACCTTGTTCTAGCAGTAATCTCTTTATAACAGAGTTAAAAAGAACAATAAGTTATTATTAAAGAGCTTGGAGCAGATTTTTTACCTCTTTATATCAGATATTTTGTTGTATCAGTTCTCTTTATAAGGAGTTTCCACTGTACATGTATTATAATGCAATCTAAAGTAATTTTCAATTCCATGCAAATAAGATGGATGCATGTGAAATTTATTTCTTCTTTCTTTATTAAAAGTGACTCAAATAAACAACAACTTTGACTCAGCAGGGGTTCATTTTTTATGATGTATTTGTACAGATAACTTTCTCATTTTTACATAGTTGAATTGAAAACACATTTTAAAAACATCATTATAAATACATATTTTACAAAAGAAAATGCTTGGTAAATCCAAGGGGTATCCCATACACTGGATGCAAACCATATCTTCCACAACTTTAAAAAGGTTAAGAAATCATGATATAAAAAAAAAAGACTTTAAAAAAATATCAAACATAGTTACATCCATATGAATTTCATCTTCTGAGCTGCATTAAAATGTTACAATCTTGTGCAGTGAGGGACCTGGCAGTAATGAATAACGTGGCTCTAAGCATTCCTAAAAAGGCTTTGCTTGTGTTTGCCAACCAACAAAATAAATTGTAAGAATTACCTCGACCTGAATTTTATATGTTCCTGCTCATGCACATAAAAATGTTTCAAGAAATTAATGAAATATAGCCTAATAACTCACTTCGAAAATTTCACACGTTTTGGCTTTCCACATCAGAGTACATGTATATAAAAATTAACAGTCCCTACTTTTGAAAATTAAAAAACTTGTTTGATAAAAAGTATTCTTTTCTTGGCTTTTCTTGGTTTATGAGTGTCCAAAACCAACTTGGAATCAAACCTGTTTCCTCTTCTAATCTACTAGCATTTACTTTTGCCCATGAAGTAACAAGACATCTTCTCAATCTTGTTTTTACCCGAGGATTCACAAAGATCCCCCAGTTTACAGATCTGCAAATCCATTGGCCTGTTCTCAAATTTATGCTAGTTGATAGTATACGATTATTCACGGCCGCCAGATGGTGCAGTGGGAACTATTATCCCCGAAGTCACGCCGAGAGGCTATCATCCTGAGGGCGCAGCCCGAAGGATGATAGCCTCTCGATCGGCGTGACTGAGGGGATGATGGTTTCACTAAACCCATCTGAAGGCAGTAAATAATCGGTTTATATCTGTCATCGATAATACACGCAAAGTTAGCCCTGATGTAAGATTACAGTTTCATTTTTGTTTAAATTATGCTATAAATAATGGATCCAAACAGATAACGAGGAAGTGGACACCGGTACACGTCAAAATTAGGCAGCCTCAATTGCCTTCGCGCAAATCAGCGTACACACAACACACAGCCCCGCCCGCCGCGCCCCGGCACAGTGCATGTCCAGCTCGCGCGTGGCAATCGATCATCATAACGCGTAGCAGCTTTGCCACGCAGCATAAACAGCGCGTACCGTTTTGTTACGTCACAGAAACGTCACCCGGTAATAGTTCATCTGGGAAGCCGTAGATAGTTGTCGAACTATTTACGGATGACGTCACATTTAAGTGAATTTAGATGCCGGTGGGAGTCACGTGAAGGGATTTAGACCAATCACCGGCTCGGAATCTTTTTATGACAGATATAATAAAGATTGACCTCGGATTAATGTTGATGCACAATGGTATTTGGTTGGTCGATAAATAACTGACATGAATCATAAAAGAAGTGGATTATGACATAACAATGGCAATCCTGTATAAATGTAACAATTATTGCTTTCATACAATTTTAAGATTTTCCTCTTTAACAAAGTCATTTTATGACAGAAATCCCTAGGAATATAATGCCAAGTGCCCCGATTAATAAACCGTATTGACCAATAGAGTTCAAAGGAACAAATCTCACTTTAAAAAATAGACCTTTTCTTTCTTTTTTTAATTTTCAAGTTTTGGGAAAAGTGAACATCACCACATTATGTAAAATAAAACGTTTATGTTGCCCTAAATCAAAGACTAATAGAAGGCAGAATATAAAGGATGTCTTTAAATAGATTTGTAAATACCCGAATTCTTCCTATCAACATTTTCTTGAGTAACAAAATAAATCATCTATGTTCTGTGTAGATGGACTAATAAAGCAAATGATAATTTCTCTTCCATATAAATTCTCGGGACAAAAATATTCCGACTATAATCCACTTGACACTGTATTTACATTTATAAGCATCAACATGAGCTATTATTTCTGCAATAGAAAACATAGTAAAAAGTATTTTCATTTATAAAACTACACACATTTTCATGAATAATTATGATCACTTAAGATTTATGTACTGGTTTGTACATTAAGATGCAGCAGAAATAAAATGCATAGTATAGTACTCTACAGTTAGACTTTCAACTGTCAGATTTTTAAAAGCAAATTTCAATCTAGAGACCTTTTAAATTCAAATTTTCCATAGCTTTGTTGCACGTTCACCAAGAGGGTGTTGTTCAAAATCAACTGCAAATCAACTGCAATTTTGCAAATGCGCATTTTCATTCGCGCACAGTATGCGCATTTAACAAGACGTGCATGAAACAATGATTTTGGTTGGCACTTTCGGATCAACTGCAACTTGAACAACACCCTCCAAGTCCGATATAAACTTTTCAATGCAAGATATATCACTTCAGAGAGATCATAAAGTGTAATCTAGTACTGGTTGCTGTTAGAATATTTAGTGCCTTCTTTAACTTATTATTGGCTTTGTAAGTATATTGTAGCAATTCGCACAGTTCATTGAATGTACTTCTCAGTACATATTGGAGTGCAGAAATAATGCTAATACAGTGAAAAATCAGTATAACAAGGTGTTTTGGACCATCAAAAATACCTTGTTACAGCAGCAATCTCTTTATAGCAGAGTTAAAAAACAATACGTTAGAAAGTGCTGGGACCAGATTTTTTACCGCTTTATAGCAGATCTTTCGTTATATCAGATCTCTTTATATCGAGTTTCCACTGAATTGCATAACAGATGTTAATCGACTCCAATGGGAAAGCCACACACTATCAGATTTTGAACCTGCTCCTTGTGGAACTATATCTTTATAAACCATTTTTAGATCTGTTTTAAGTACTTATCAATCTATTTTGACTTGATTTGACTCCACTGCAACTAAATTGACCCGTATTAATCCTCATCAACCTAGCCTGATCAGTTTTAGCTCAGGAGAGTCAATAAGCCCTTATGAAATGGTTCAAGATCAGGCCCTCTGTGACTGTAGCTTTAGATTTTAATTTCATTTATATAATATCCAATGTTCACACCTTCATAAGATAATGAAATTGTATTGAATTCCAACTGCATTTTATTATCATTATCTTCATGAAAAAAATACAATTTTGGGGAGTCTCTGGATTTGAATCACGAATCTTTACCTATTTTCACTATATATGAACTTTATCCTAGCAAAATAGGCAGTCAAGAGCATCTTGTTCAGATTGTACATTTTGACAAGTAAGTGACGCAAAACTATGATATAACTTCAATCTGGTCATTTTAATGTGTCTACATAATTTTGTCTGCATGGCTCAGCATTTAAAAGTAAAATTTTAGAGGACAATCAAATATATCAATATAATTTAATGAGTTTTGTGCTGGGGAGATATCATTTGAATAAATTCTTACCTTGATCCCAACACAGAAGAACACTGATTAACAGTGTCGCTCCAAGATGCTGTGAGGAAGTGTTTTTGTTTTATTATATTTCTAAAATAATGCTTCCTGCACCATTTTGCTGCAACAGAGGTTAAAAAAAATAATATCCATTTCCCCTTACATTTGGGAAAGAAACAAAAGGATCAAAGTCTGTTGAGGATGTCTCGACTCCATTAAAATGCAAAACCTGACATGAAGGAAAGAGCTTGGAATACTCATAAAAGAAACAATTTGAAAGAAAATGGTTGTCACACAAATTTCTGTAACGTGACTATTCAATCTATTTCTTGCATGCGATCTTCATCCTTCAGGAAACATTGATCCAGGTTAAACTCATCGAAAATGTTTGGCTTATGTGGCTTCTCTTGGATAAATGAGATGGACGGCTGAGGGCGCTGTCGCATATGGCTTCCAACGACCTGATACATGTTCTCATTCGGCATATTGTTCCCCATGTTCGATGACATGAACGACGGAGCAAAGACGGGAGCCGTGTTGGTATTCCCAATGTTGAAGAACGATTGCTGCGTCACCACGACTCTCTGCAGCGCCGCCACGAGGTCGTTCGTGTTGAGAGGCGGAGATGAGGGGTAGGCATTGGGCTCAGCGGGCGTGGCCGTTGGTGTTGGGATCTTCATCATGGAGGACACCTCCGGGAAACCAGTCAATGTGTTGTCTTGTTCATCCTCAGGACAAACGAGATCATAATCGTCCCCAGTGCTCGGACGTGTCTCCATGGACTCTAACTCGATGGTAGGCGTGCTGCGTCTACTACTCTCATTGCTTGCAAGGTAACAGTCACTCATGCTAGATGTTAGCGATGTGTTCATCAACTCACTCTCCAGCTTTGCATCGCATCCCGATGAGGCCTGAGACGAAGTGTCATCGTAGGTCAAAGCTTGCCTGAAAAAAATTGGTACAAATATAAACATTTTATTGTTTTTATTGTATTTATTTGATATGCACTGCGACTAAAATTTTCACATTCAAAGGGCAAGATTCTTTGAGACAAAATGAAGCTCATTATCTTCAAACATTAAAAGCAAAGTAAAGCCGAAGATCTTGTAACAGCAAAAATTAATAAGGTTATCGTATGATCAAGAGCACAAAATACTAATCTTTGCATGTAAATTGGCAAACTTCATTCAAGGAACCTACTTTCATTAAACAGCTGTTAATTTCAGTCAAGGTTACTTTTACGGAAAGGAAGACTACATGTTCCTATGCTGTAATTTTCAGATAATTGGTAATTTCCACTTCCACCATCAATGGATCTGATTTTAGTGGAGGGGAACAGTCTAAATATTTTCCCATTTAATTTTCCAGGTGGCTTACTTTGTTTTCCCAGTCTTGACATTCATGAGTTCAGGTGGGTCATACTCGTGCAGCTTGATCCTCCAAAGTCTGATCTGCTTATCCCATGATCGACGGCTCGTCACAAGGAACTTGTTAGGGGTGAAAGGATGCTTGCCTTTCATTCTGTTCCTCCTGGTGAAATAAAACAATGTGTTTTAAGAACATTTATACAGTGTGTTAAAAAAATAAAACTGGGATTCAAAGTCATGTTTCACAATCGTAATCATGAATATGCTTCATAAAATAAAGATATTATGGTACATTATGTGGTGGATGTAACACGATATCTACAGTATGAGCAATAAAAGGCAGTGAATCAATGCAATGGAGATTTCTTCTCTATTATCTCGGACCCCACGGAAGACCAGCTACCCTAGATGGAAGAGCTGAATGTGGGCAATCCGCCGTATTTTTAAAATTGAACATGTTTTTTAATACGGAAATAAATTCAAATCAATCAAATAAAAAACTCTCAAATATCCAATTTAATTTGAAGGCAACACGGTTGATTGATGTTTGTGCTACACATAGTTTGATTACGAACCTGCGGGGTATTTCTTAAAACTTGTCGCAGTGAGAAACAATCATGTTCCAAGTTACTAGAGCAGTCAGATAGCACGTTTCATCCAATTGGAATCAAGTATTTCTATGGGTTAGTCAACACTGACTATATTGTCGCCGCAACAAGCTTCAAGAAAATCCCTCTAGATCATTGCAATTCTTAGGGGGTGTGTTCAAAAGTTGCGATTGATCGCAAGTTGCAGTTAATGGGAACGTGCCTATCAAAATCATTGTTTCATGCGTGTCTCGTTAAATGCGCGAATGAAAATGCACGTTACAATATGCAAAATTGTTATTGATTTACTGTTGATTTTGAACAACACCCCCTTTATTAACCAGCACATTGATATTTACCTCTTCACTTTTCTGAGGTAGTTGTCATAGGCTGCTGTGTTTTTTCCAAAGTCAATCTGTTTCTGTCTGCGGATGAGTATGTCTCTGTCTTCCTCCATCTTAGCTGGTTCCTTTTTTGCATTTCTGAAATGAAGAGAAAGGACAGGATTTATAACAAATCTATCTTTAAGGAATGATGCAAAACATTTGATGCAAATATTTCAAAATAAGTAGGCTTGGTTCTTAGTGATTCATAATTAAGCACATTTCTTTACAATGAATATATTGTACCAATGGTTAAACCCTCAGAAACAGTTGAACCACAACCATATCGATTGCAATCCAGGTTACATGTTCAACTGTTTGTTCGTACTTCAGACAATGAAAGGAATTTTCTGACCTGAAACACAAAGAATATTTTCTCATTCTTGATTTAATAACCCAAAGTATAAAACTATTAAAAAAATCAAAAATTCAACATGAGTTTCCATAATTTCAGGTCTTATACTTCAATATTCTGATACCAAGGTCACCTTTCTGTAGGGCACAACTGTACAGCCAACTGGAGACAATAAACAAAGGGCATAATAAATCTCCAAGGATATTACGGTTTGCTTAAAGGCCAGTAAAAAGGTCATCAAAAGCCTATCCTTTGATGAACTTTGTTTATTTCAAGCCTCGTAATCTCCTATTTGGTAGCCCAGGGTATTGTCCATCGAGAACTCTTAAGCCCCAGTTACAGAGAAGAGTTGATTCTACATGATTCAACACGACTCTTTGTCCAGGACTTGACTGGATAAACAATGAGAAGGAATCATGTTGAATCAGGGATCTACTGAATAGCGGGATGATTTTGCGGTGTTAATTTTTCGCAGTTGGTTGGTCCATGAACACTTTCACTGGGTATTGAATTCGCGGATATAATCCATGAAGAAAAGAATAATCTACCAACGTAACTAATAAAGATTTTTCAGGAAACAGAAAAGGATTACTTCTACAAAAGAAAGCTTTTAAATGCCCAAAGAATTAAAAAGAATGACTGAATAATCCAGAGATTATGATGAGAAACCCAAATGTACGCATGATTGAAACACTGATGGTGCTATCATGCCACTTCTAAATGTACTGTGTGAAGTACTGTTAATTTAAGTACAAAGTTTTAAGGACTATTCTTGAAGGTCTAATATTCGTGGTAGGCAATTGCACCACGAAAAGCGTGAAATTTAAACCCCCACAAAAATTTTCCGCTATACAGTATGTGACTGGAGCCTTACTTGTTCTCCTGGTCTTCACTGCTGCAGGAGCCGGATCCAGACCGTAGCTCCAGCCTCCTCCTGTACTGATGCAGATCCCTCTTGGCTCTGGCCTCCTCCTCCTCGAACTCCTCCACCTGGACAGCCCAGTCCGTGCTTGACTCAGAGACCTTTCGATACTTCTCTGGGTGTCTAGTAGGGGTACAGGTGCTACTGTATAGGCAAATGGATGAAGTAGAAGATGATTCATTATAGGTTGTGGAAGGGCGGCCAGATGCTCAGCAAAAATAAACTGTCAAGTTCTGATGTCAAATTATGCAACAGCCATGCTCCAAATAACAGGAAATATGTGCTTTGGAAAAGAGTCACTAATTTTAAGAAAATTCATGAGGAATTTGAGGAATATCCTGTGCCTTTTTGCTGAAAGGACACATTCAAAATCCTCTGTTTGGAAACCCAACCCGTCAGGACCCTCAATAATCAACTCCAAAATTTGCTGTAGTTAACAAATTTTAGAACTTCATGTACAACAATGACTAAGAAGGCTGTCATATTTCTCTCCACCGAGAATAACCCCCAATGCATTTAGTCATGTGAAAACTTCCTTACATCTGGGTAAAAATATGGATTATACACATAGAAGTTATTTCTATCATTTGTCTACACTAGTTATTTTCTCTGGTATTTTAAGGTTCAATTCCAAGCTAGATTCTGGACATAGCTCATCACTATGAAATGATAGGACTGGGGCATTGGACAAAGTGAGTAACTTCTTTCAAACCTTCACAATAGCTTCACAAATAGAAAGTTTTTTATTTGTATGAACAGTTGCAACATCTGCTCAAAATTTCTACACAGAATAGGAGGGATATTTATTGTGTGCATCTAGCTGGTGTGAATCTTTGAATTGAAGTTGTTTTTGTCCAAATTGTTTGTCCCTTCTGTTCACATTGCGAACACGATGCCTAGCATACATGTAGATATTGCTGCATGCCATTGCGTGAGCAATTTTTTTCTTCAGAATACATGTACCTGATTTTTTTTTTTTCATTTCATAAGACTACCTATGACACAGCATAAAGCAGGATGGTATCCGATTCCCTTTCTGCTCTGCTCATAAAATGTTTCCATTTAGATTGTCTAATTATAAGCAGAATACATGTATTTACCTCTGATCATCGCTACTGAGTGATGGATATTCCTTCTCATCCAAGTTGAAGTGTTCTTTCTTCAGCACATCTTTGTTCCATCCTCTGACCCTGTCAGATGACCAGCGATGTGATCTCCTAGAAAGCACATGACAAATTTTAGGTTACATATTGTAGCTCATCGATAAAAATATGTTTCTCATTTAAAATCATCAAATTTCACAATTGTACGTTTCATGCTATAACTTTTTACTCAACCATACCGGATTGCTTATTTTCAAAGCAGCCATTATTCATGTACTTCAGATGTACATGAGTAATTGAAGTTCAGCTCATTATCAACAATAAGTTTGTCATTTAAAAGCATCAAATATCAAGGTGGTACATTTCATGCTATCAATTTCTATTCAACCATATCAGGTAACTTATTTTCAAAGCAACTTTTATTTGAAAGTGTGCCCCTTTTAAAAATCCTTATTGAATAAAAAGCTGGTAAGTAAAGAATGTCAATGTATTCATACATAAAGTCAAATTTACTTGTGAGATAACAATAAAAAGAGCCTATCCATTTATGTGAATAATGATGTAAACAGATTTTAAAAGATTTAGGGAGGAATATTTCAGCCTAAATAAGGTTGAACAATTGAAATAAGCCTACATTTTTCCAGGCTAACTGCCAACTATTCAACTCTTTGACAGTGCAACTTACAATAGAAACACATACTTACACCTGACCAATTCTAACATGAAGATTTGTTTACACTTGCAGTAAACCATTCCTATCGTGTATGCTTAAAAGGGAACTACACTCAGAGATTAAATTGCTATCATTAAATGAAGAAAAATAAGAAGAACAAACTGTGAAAATTTGAGCAAAATCGGATAATCCATTCAAAAGTTATGAATTTTCAAAGTTTTGATTTAC
>BQKZ01001123.1:29590-49612 GCA_036244855.1 Temnopleurus reevesii
ACCCTTTCCCCCAATTTGTTGGTAGTTTTAATCCTTTCTATAAATGATCTTTCTGTGATTCTGCGATTATTAAGAATTGTCTTTTTTGTCAAAATTTTCTTGCATTATGTTTGATATTATTCTTCCCATTATCTTTAACACGTTGATGTTTTTTTTTTTCAATCTGCAGATGTAGGGGTGTCAGCATTACTAAGCCATCAAGCGGAGCTCCAATCTCTGATGATAAAAGACATACACGATCTGACAGGGACGGGACTGGAGGTTCTCAAATCAAGGCGGTTAAAAGAAGTCGACCTCTCACAGTGCATTAATATTACCAACAAAAGTAAGTCAGGCAAGGAAATAGCACATACACTTTACGTACAAGTGAAACACTTACATGTGTACTTAATTTTGTAATTGCGAATTAGGCTGATTTTATCGTTCTCTTCTTTTGTTTTCTAAATATTATAGAGACTATTTACATGTGTAAGCAGTAAAGATGCTGCAAGTTGAATCAAAGTTGATCAGTCATCTACATGTTCATAATGTTAACTTGCCTACCACCAGTATTTTCAAATCACAAGGGCCGTATTCTCACTTCTTTACATGCTCATCGTTTTGTGAGCTGTCATACAACACCAGGCTTGAATCTCACACTATCCGTCAATATAGTATGGTCAATATGAATAAGAAATTGCTTGCTTTTTCTATTTGGATTTTCAATGAGTGGAATGTCTTTGAATGATTAAGATTACAATTATTTAACCTCTACTTGCTTGATCATTTGATGAAAAATTATTACCAGATGTAATTGTTTAATAGTGAATCACCTTGAAATGATGTTTTTATCGTGTCAAATAATACATCTGCCGTTATATTAATTAAGACCTCGTCATTTTAACAGTTAGTCTTGAAAGTGAGCAAACCTCTAGTATATTTTGTGCATAGCATTTTAGAAAATGAAACCATGCATGCATTGTAATTACAAACACAAACTATTCAAGGGAAGTGACTAACGATCCCCTTGTCAATCATTTGGTGGACTTTGTACTTGTTTTTGACAACGATTTATGACCTTTCTTTTTAAAAGAGGCTTTAACTCTACAGCAGAGAGGTGTACAAAGAAATCATGATTATCTGAGTGATCAAAATTTTAACTACTTCTTATTTTTGATACATTAAGTGCTATGAGAGGCATGTTTTTTTTTTTAGCCTTAAGGGAATAGTTTTGCCTGTGCTGTACTGAGGAGCCAAAGGATGCCATATATCTTTATTCTTTTTTTTTTTTTTTTTATCCAGGCAGCCTAATTATGCACCTCCTACCCAGCAACAGATATTAATCTTAAATCTAAGTCTGGTTGTTAAAATCCTACAGAATACAGGAAATACGAAGGTCACAACTTTATGCTAAAATGTTAGGATTAATTTCCGTTGACATAGGAAGGACTATAATGTTGAAGTTTCATGATATATTTCATCCTGCTGTTTTGCACCCTATCAAATAAGTTGATAATGTCAGGATGGCGCTTTGCAGGAGAGATAGGATGCTTAGGAAAGTTCAGGGGTTGAGATGGGGGATGCTACAGGCAGGGGTTGAGATGGGGGATGCTACATGTACCTTACTTTTAAAGATTTGCACAGGTTGTTGTGTCTGCAGCAGCTCACAGATGAAGTAGGCCTGAGCTGTATCCCAAGCACTCTCATTTACTATGAATGACCTCTTTGACTCCCTTTAGATTCATTAAGAGAATACGCAAAACTTGAAGAGACGGTGCAAGGTAAAATGCAGTCGAGTTCAGTGTTGCTGGAAGAGTTTTGTGACATAAAATTTTTGAGCAACAATCCGCAAACACATGCTTGCTGCTCCAAAGCTTTCCTAAATGAAAGCATTCGACTGTCACTTGCCATATTTCTTTTAAATGAACAAAATTTATTTAATGCCAATAAATTGTTAGTCCACTGCCTGGACTGTTTACGTGATTTTTCTGATAACCAGTAGAAACGCCCGCAGTAGTCAAGAGGGTGACATCCGCTCACTTTCCCTCCCTCTGGGCCGTGAATCTGAGGAGATCGCGCCGTTTGTGGGGTTAAATGCATGAAGGGGAAGAAGTGCAAGAAAAGGATAGGGAAAAGATTTTTTAAAACAGCCAGAGTCTGGGCTTATAAATTGTATGCTTTCTTTCTCTTTTTGTCTTTTGCCCCCCAGGCCTTACTACTCTTGTGACCAGAAATCCCACCATTTCCAGACTCAACCTTCTCTCATGTTATAAGCTGACACATGAAGTCATTCCAACAATAGCATCAACATTAACAACTGCACTTGTAAGTAAAGCAAAGTATCAAACACATCTGTTGACTACCATAAACCTCAATATTAACTATTTTAACTTTCAAATTTGTTCAAGGAAATTTAGGTGATTCATCTATTATTTTCACTGTGGATAAAATGATGCTACACATGTAGATGCACTTATTCATTTTAAAGGTATTTTTTATAACATTTTGTATGATATGATATACAGGAAGGATATCAAAAAAATAAGAGCAATATGAAGGACACTTCATTTGTTTTTACCTTAGTTTGTTTTTAATTGGAAAGTTCCATGCTCTTTTGGGGCATGGAGTGATCAATTGTATCGTTGATGGTACTACAGTTACTCTCTTTCCTTTTGAAGACTTATTCTATTGATGTAATTTTGGCAGCCATTTGCATTTGTTTGTTGGCAGGATAACCATACTATGATTATTTATAATTTGTCTGTTATTGTTTCCTTCCTGATGTAGGAGCACTTGGACCTGAGCAGCATACATACAATAGAAAACAGTGATCTGGTTATATTATCACAGCATTGCAAAAACCTTCAAGGGTGAGTACATTTTACTATCATAGGACTTTAAATTAATTAAAGGAATTGATTTAATGAAGAAACTGATGTGAATAAACCAATATATTTGCAAATTGCTGTACATTCATGAAACAAAATGGGTACAAAATTGGAAGATTATTTTCGCATGTATTCTGGCTTATGTTGCAAACATAGACCAACAAACCGTTATTCATATGGACTGCCAGCGACTCGGACCACCGGGTTAGTCGGGAAAGATGATAGGTGCATGATTGTGTCATACGAATGGGAAGTAAGAATTCCCATTCATTTTGTGTTTAATGCGGTATGCTGGTTAAGGAGAACGATTCACTGCATTATGTTTGGTTTTGAGTTAATTCAGCCATTTCTGGGTTGACTTCAAACGGACCATGAACATGCTCTATATTGATGAACTGCCTTATGGTGATATCTATACTACAGATGAACAAGTAGTTGAATATCTGAAGCACCATCTTTCCCAAAACTTATCTTTATGATTAATGAAACTTGCCAAAATAATGACGCAAGTTTTACAATAGTAGTAACATCTCAATTATTGATGACAATTGTAATAAGGCTTTCTTTTTTGTTCCAACAGGCTTGTACTTCATGGCTGCAATAGAATAACCAGCACAGGTTTAATTACGGTAAGAATCCTTTACAGACACAGTAATTCTGAGAAAATTCTGATATCCATTTCCAAACAATCAACACCATTGTAATAGGTGTCAAATTTTCTTATGGTTGAATCTGAATTGTGGGATCACGTAAACTGTCATAAATTAGCTTTTCCCACTGAATATGAACTTGTGTGTCTCTATTTCAAATGATGGACCAATGGAGGTATAGGTAACAAATATTGTCTTTCTTTCAGTTATAGAATTTTTCATGTGTTAAGTTTCAGTTAAAAAAATGGTAATTGGGGAATGTGCAATTGGAGTTCATCTACTGTGTAAGCTGAAACTTAAGCTGCGGTTTAATATCAATAATTTTGCAACCATGAATAAGCTAACGTTTTCACTTTTTTCACCTTATACGGTAATGCCCATATGCTTTTGTACAAAGGTTTTTCAAAATTCGAAAATAGCAATTAGTCAAGATGTAAAAAATATTGGTTTTTATAGGGTACAAGTAAATTAAGATATTTCCTGAATTTTCATAATATTTGCCAATGATATTGTTAGCATGACCTCATTCATTTTCAAGGTCACAGTACATTTTCCCTACATTTCTTTTTCTAGTCTTATTGCCAATAATACATGTACATATTCAGTTTTTTGTTGGCTGGTTTTGGAATGTTTAGCAGCATGAGGTTGCAGAGTCTTGTTGCCAACTCCTGGAGGGCATTTTATTAGGGTTGTTGCAGCAAAAAGTAAGTCAGTATTGACAAATAAAACAAAATCTTTGATTTTAATTGAATGGAAAACACTGTTTCTGACTTTGGCTTTGGCAACAGTTAGAGAAGCCTACACCATTGCATCATCCCGAAGGGAACTGATGGAACGCACACATCTACATAATCTCCACTGATCGATGAACAGGCGTTAGTCCTACAAGCATCGGAGTAAAGTAAAGTAAAGTAAAGTAAGAACAAAGGTTGCCATAGTGACAACCTTGAAATACCATAATGGAGACATATATGTAGTCTTGATTTCTTGATAACTTAATCAATCATTCATTTATCCATTTCTATATTCCTGCAGCTATTTAAGGAATGCACCCGGCTCCAGCTCCTTGATGTCTCCTTCTGTTACAAGCTCCAGGAGACAAGCAATAAAGATTTCTTGACAGAGCTCCCTGTAGGTATCAAGAATCTTGTCCTGTCAGGACTCCAGCTAGAGGGAGCAGACATCCTTGCAGGTGTCTCTAGGTTACCCAAACTGGAGGTGCTCAGAATCTGCGGGATCAACTCCATCACTGAAGAATACGCTGCAAAGGTAATAGTCGCAATAAGTTTAGGGTGGGAGATTGATCAGAGACACTGGCAGTGTATGAAGTGCTGTAACAATTACTGTAAGAATACGTTTTTTCAGGAAGGAAGCTTTTGAATGTCACCATCCAAGTGTGAGAAAGAGAACTAGTCTTTACTTCCAGAGGTGGGTTGGGGATTGCTGGAAGAAATTGTTCTCGAGTTGTTAAATCTAGACAAGCAAATAGAAATATAAATATGGCCTCTCTTTTTAGACATATCAAACATGGATGACAAATCTCCATGTGTGCCAGATTTCAAGGTGAAATTTGTCTTATAGTTTATGTGTTCAAGCGAAATAATTTTTCATGAAGACTTTTTTTTTCAATACACCATGCAGGATTGAAATCCAACTAAACCTTTCTTTAAAACAATCATCTTAGATTTTTTGTTTTATGACTTTGTGGATATATTACTTGTAGTATTTTATCAACAATATAAGAATGAGGTTGGTACCTTAATCCTCCCAAATAGAACAATTCATTGAATTCCTTTCTTTCTTTTGAACTCAATTATTTTTACCCAACCAACCGCTTTGCATTAAAAGCGGGAATTGATAGGTATTTTTTATTGTGCCATGTGAACTTATGTGTAACCTGAACTACTACTGTAATTGTTATCATATTCCAGATTTTTGAGGTTGTTGGACCAAGGCTTGTGAATTTAGACATGACGGGCTGTCATCAGATGATGACCGATGATATCCTTAGATTGATTGTCAAGAACTGTAAATCATTAGAAGAGATGTCGATGGCATTCTGTATGAAGGTGACTGGTGAACCACTTCGGATGCTCTTCAGAGATCATGAACGGGCTGCCAACCTCAAGCTTATAAGGATGAGCGGATGTAAAGATGTAAGTACAGTCCAACCTCGCTATAAAGAGCGCTGATATAATGAGATCTCGTTATAACAAGGGAGTTTTCGTAGTCCCATCTTTTTGTATTTCATTGTATTTTGGCCCTGATATAACAAAGTTTCGATATAAAGAGATAATTTCCAGGTCCCAACGATCTTGTTGTAAGGAGGTTTGACTGTATGTTCATTTACATTTGATTAGATTTAATTGTAGGACCACAAGGACTACTACATTTGGTACACAAGTTTTTAATTGGATGGGAGTGAAATAGTAAAGAGTTGGTAAACATCACCTTTAATTCATCACTTATTGATTTCTGAAAAAAATAAAGAGAACTCACCATCCCCCACAGGTACCAGATCCTTGCAATGTTGTTTTTTGATGCATTTTTCAATGCATTTCTTGATGATTGGTATTTGTTTTTACAATAAATGTATAAGATTATCAGACTGAACCAGCACTTTTCATTGAAGTTTGGTTATCGGTTGACATGAAATTGTCAAAAAAAGTAATGAAATGAACAGGACAGTTGATATCAGTACTAATTGAAAACAAAAATAATCTACTTTTTTTGCAGAAATAGAATTCAATGGCAGCTCAAAGTGCTTCACAATTGTTATACATTCTCAAGGGATTCGTAGCTTGTGTATATGTAGTACATGGGTGAGAGGTGCTAATGCAGACAACTTTCTTTCCAAAGGAATTTAATGTTGCAATGGGAACTGAATCCCTGACACTATAATTCACAGTCCGAGGACTTGGCCAATAGACCAAGACATCTTGGTAAATTATATTTTGTGTGTGTGTGATGTTACCGCTCAACCTTTACTAGCACATATTTATCAGACCATGACTGCAATGGATAGTGACTGGTCATTAGCCATTGACCTTTGTTTGTTTAAATATATGCACTTTTTCTATAATGATAATCTCAATGATTTTCTTCTTTCACTTCTCCCTTTTATTTGCAGTTGTACCATGACATCTTGCTAGATATGAGTAGAGCATGTGTAAACCTTACCAAGTTGTACATGGCGGGGATCAAAAGTGTGGACGATACGTTACTCTTCTCCATAGCAAACAATATGCCTCATCTTAAAAACATCTCTCTCAAAAGCTGCATTGGGTCAGTGGCTGATCAGGTAAACTTATTCATTGAAAGTTTTACATTTCAATTAAAAGGGGGTACCACCCATAAAGCGTGGCCGATTCAGACAAGGTTTCAGATGAGCAAAAAGTGGTTTCGGGTTTAATTGCCAATCACATTATAAGGGGTATGTTGCAGTGATACGGTCCCACGATAAATTCTAGCACATCCCATTGAGATCTTGATAGGACCCTCGCACGCAATTTAAGTCAGTGCCAATGTTCCCACTTTTACCACTGTTCGAGTAAATACAATCAGATATGAACAATCATGGATTCATAAGCAGGAGGTCAGACCAGCATAATTTGTGGAATTACCCTTCTAAGTTAACCAAGACAGCGGTCATCGGTAAACATTTACAAATGCCTGTCACTAATATTTGGACTTTCAGCTGAAAGAAAATGTAAGTAATGCGATAGATTTCAGCCCCTCATGTTAGTAGGAATATTGACACTTTTTTAAAAAATCTATTGTTCATGTCTATTTCTCTAGGTCACAGACAATGGGGTTGTGGAGATAGCAAGGCGCTGCTCTCTAACGGACATCTGTCTCGCTGGAATTCATAGCATCACCGATAAGAGTGTGTTTGCACTCGCCAATAACTGCCCTGACCTCCAGACGATGTTTGTATCGGGCTGTAGCAAGGTCACAACTCAGGCTTTAAATTACCTTCAGGTATGTCTGCTAAATTATTATTCTCACTTTTAAAGGTGAAAAAAGTCCCCCAGGGCGTTATTTCACCAAGTTACGAAAGATTTTTAAAAGAGAGTCTACCCAAAAATAATATTTTTATTAGAAAATTAGATGAACAGAACAAAAACAAATTGAGAAAAAGTGGACAACTAATCAGAAAGTTATGAATGTTATATTTAGACAAATTGTCAACTGATGACGTCATAGGTGCACAACTGACAATTTATTACATTCATATCAATGGCATAAAATGTTACTTTTTCCCCAAAAATATGATTTTTTCTAAACTTTAACCATAGGATATCTTTATGATAGATATGTAGATCCACTATTTGCATGTTTACATTCATAGAAAGTTTGCAACTTTCTGTAAAAATGATGAATTTTGCACCATATATATAATGAAAACTCTGATTAGTTGTGCATCCATGATGTCATCAAATTGGCAACATCTCTGGAAATTTCCCGCACTGATTTGCCCATATTTTCAAATCTTTGAAAATTCATAACTTTTATATTACTTGTCTGATTTTTCTTCAAACTTTTTTTTTTTTTACTCACCAATTTTTTCTGCTTCTGTTAAAAAAATATTATTTTGGGGTAGACTCTTCTTTTAAGAACAACTTTACTCGCGTCACGGATCAGTTCTTGTGCTGAATGGTCGAGAATCTATGTGTAATGCACCCGTTAACGTACATGTACTCCAGTCTTTCTCATGGTCATTCTTAAGAATGATTTGTTGGCTATACATTTTTTAAATTGCCCAGGACAATTAGGGTTAAACTTTCAGTTTTCAGAATGACCTTTATGTTAATCTATGTATCTTTGTTTTAACTGGCATATAGTAACTTTGTTTTTGTGCTATGAAAATAATTGTTATTACTGATATATTGTATACCTGTAAATTATACACTTTCTGAACAAAATATCCATTATTCAATTCAATTTCAACTCAATTTATTTTCTCATTTTTTCAGGCATAAATATGAATTCCACAAAGCAAGAATAAAATACAAATGACAATTATAAATATTCATAAAAACAACAAAATTTGAGAAAAAAATACTAGGAATAATATCTTGTAGTTGAACAATGTAGAAATGTCAATTGCGTAGAAAGAAATGAAGGAAATGAAGGAAGTCCATGAAACACAGTGCTTTTATTCTGGTTGACCTCTCAAATATAGTTAATATCAAGGAGCAAGAAGGAAGAATTACAAATCGGACACTATATGGTTGTTCTGCAAAATTTGATATTGATCGCAAATTACAGTTGATCGGAATGTGCCAATCAAAATCATTGTTTCATGCACGTCTTGTTAAATGCGCATACCGTGCGCGAATGAAAATGTGCATTACAATTTGCAAAGTTGCAAAGTTCTGCAAAATTTGATATTGATCGCAAATTACAGGTGATCGGAATGTGCCAATCAAAATCATTGTTTCATGCACGTCTTGTTAAATGCGCATACCGTGCGCGAATGAAAATGTGCATTACAATTTGCAAAGTTGCAGTTGATTTGCAGTTGATTTTGAGCAACACCCCCGAACTCTCCCTACTATGGATGACAACACCTGACTCTTCTTCATGTTTTTATCTATCATACCTCAGGATGTTTGCAACGATAAAGTGGTTGTCTATCACCGTCTCCCTAACGCTGATCCAAACCTTGTGATGGCCAAGAATCTTGATACCGGTGAATTCGATCAGGTGGACCAGACTAAATGGAGCATGTGGTAATCAATTGCAACACTACTTCAACTTAGGATGAACACTAATTCTTATATATGCGCTTATCACTCCCTCATAATCAATTCCCAAGCATTCTGCATAGGGAGTATTGTTATCCCAACTGTAATGCATTAATTTACTGCAGGATCATTTTTCCATGTTACTGAAAAACATGGTTGGGTACAGGGAAGTTTTGGTAAACAGGAAAAAATTTACACAGTCTATTTACATCTTCTTTATGTCACATTCACTTTCACTATTTGTTTATTCCTCACATGGCTTGAAAGATCTGCCCAAGAACAGGTTCCTTACGGGATGTTCTTCAAAAGTTACAATTGATTGCAAGTTACAGTTAATCGGAACGCGCCAATAAAAATAATTGTTTCATGCAAGTCTTGTTAAAAACGCATAACGTTCGTGGATGAAAATCCGCGTTAACATTTTTAACTGATTTAGAGTTGATTTGCAAGCACTTGCATTTTTTGAACAACACCCCCTTAGAGTGAACCACCTCATCAAAAAGAATTCATTCATATATTAGTTTTGTCCCTGTTCACTCTGTTATCCTATTATACTTCTGACAATTCTTACAATTTCTTTTTATGTCATTCCTTGATCTTGTCCAAGGCCCATATTAAGCCTTTCCATGGATTTGGCCTGTAAACAAAATCACATTATACTTGGTCTATATTAGAAGTTTAGATTCCTGTAATATTCGCAAAGCAGATAATTTTTTTTTACATCCAAGTCGTACATGCCCCAGGCTTGTAGGTCTGAAATATCCTAATATATCAACTCTTTTTAGTTTCTTTTAAGTTGTTTTCCCCTTTTTATGAGGTTTGAATCAGACAAATTTTATATTTTATAGGAAATGATTCCTTTTGAGAGTAATTCAGATTTGAAATGTGATTAATGTGAGAAATGTTGCATCATTTGTAAAATTAACCAGCTTCTTGACTACATGTAATAGAAATCACATTTAGCCATTGTATGTACTTTCTATTTTTTAAACTCTTTATGTACTTTATGTTTATATGACCTGCTATATGAATAGGTCACAAAGAGACATTTAGCTGTGCAAAAGGTCAATGAAACTTATTAAATTTGGTTTTCAAATATTTTCATTGTTTGTTCTTCTTTCTCAACACATGCAGTTCTGATCAAAGGTTATTCTTGGATTTCTTCTTGGACTTTTACTCTTACATGTATCTGTATTACAAAACAAACAAGCCTCCATAGGCACTCATGTCTATTATACAAAAATGAGGAATTTTTAGTGAAGCATTTGTGATAGTTTCAAGTAGATGAAACTACATTCACTTAATTCATGAAAGTTTCATTCTGGCGGTTTCAAATAAGCTTCATCAAATGCTGGAAATAAAAATACAGAAAGAAACACTTTCGAGGGCTGCCAACAAAAATCATATTACTGACCTATCATATTTGGATGAAAGTACTCATTCAAAATGCCAACGTCCAATCCCCTGTTGTCCTGAATTCTTCAGGTTTTGT
This sequence comes from Temnopleurus reevesii, assembly GCA_036244855.1. Classification (NCBI taxonomy): domain Eukaryota; kingdom Metazoa; phylum Echinodermata; class Echinoidea; order Temnopleuroida; family Temnopleuridae; genus Temnopleurus; species Temnopleurus reevesii. Next base: position 40,350 of record BQKZ01001123.1, read on the forward strand.
GTTTCTTGTTGAATATTACATTTTTGTACCAGTAAAAACTTTACCCTAACCATGATTCAATCTTGTCACTTAACTGTATGCCATCTTGGGAAGGGATAATGATGTATCAAATGTCTTAATCCGGAGCAAACTGGGAAACTAGGTTGAATAGGGGGAAATACAGATACAAGAAAAAAATACATTAAAAAAGAAATGAAAACACTATGCACTGTGAGTAGAAGGAACAAAGGAATTTGGACAAAGTTGACAACTTCATTAAGGCACTCACAATAGCAAAATACACACAAAAGAAAGAGCTTCCCTACTCATAGTGCAACTCCTGTTTAACATATTTCTGCAGGATAAGAGGGAGGGAAATTTGTGTGTGTGTGTGTATTTAGCAATACTTTAATGAAGTTGTTTATTTTGTCCAAAAGTCTTGTCACTTCTGTTCACTCTATGGACCCTGTTGTAGGGGAGATATTTAAGTCTATGAGAAAAGGAAAAATGTGAAAGTTAAAATGATACAAACAGATTTAAACATTTAAAGATTTAAATTTCGTATAAAGCTTTGTCCCTGTTGACCAAGGCCTGTTCACACCGATTTATGGTACATTATTTTTGTGCAATGAAGAAAGAATGAGAAAACATGATATAATGTGTGCTAAATGTAAATTACACTCAATGAACCTTTGAATGATAATATATTATTGCTAATGATATTTGTAATATTTGTATTGGAATTGTATTAATTCATGTATCAAATGCATAGATATATTGTATTTTTATAGACTCTTATGATTACTGCCATTTACACTCTTATCCTCACTCTATTTTCATAAACATATTATATATCGTATGCTCCTAAAATGTGTACTCAATATGATTTTCTAAATGAAAACCAAGCACACTAGTTCATCCTTAGTGAGAAAATGGACAAACTGAAAGTAAACTGTTTTACCTCTAGCTACTGAAAGGAGCGGGTGCTGGAAGCATGCTCTATATTGTTGATTTGGCTATCCTACTTCTTTATTTGCAATAATATGGAACTTGTTGTCACATCATCTTCAATGATCTATACAAGTAGCTACTATTATCATTATTAAAGGGAAACCCACCCCTGGAATTATGGTGCTTTCATTGAATGAAGAAAAATCAGATAATCAAACTGTAAAAATTTGAGCAAAATTGGATAATCCATTCAAAGGCTATTAATTTAACAAAAAATTTCTATGATATTGTGATCCATGCCGCTGATGTAATTGTTGTGCGATAATGAGATAACAATGTTTAGGAAAAACTGGTCTTGCTAAAAGATTTAAGTTGAAAACATGATTGCGAATATGCAGGAAATTCAGATGATTTGGCAGTTTATCTAGAAAGCATTTAATCTAGAAAGTTTATCTAAAACTGAATTTCCTAATTGGTCAACCCTTTCAATTGGTATACAATTTTTTGATAATTTTATAGCAAATATTCACCATATTCTGCACATGGGAGTTTTAGAATGTTTTTCTGAATGTTTGATACATGGTATCCAAATCTTTGATGTATCCAAAAGGTCACTCATTTATGTATTTTAAAGTGCAATTTATTTCTGTAATAAAGTTTGTAAAATGAATCCATTTTAATTTGTTGTACATGTACTTAACCATCCAATGGTTTTCATCATTATGTTAACAATATCAAAAACCATATGCCAATAAAACTTGTGTATCAATATATAGCTCTTCTTATTGATTAACATTTTATTATATGGTTACCATGGATATGAAGTTGCAAAAAATAGATAGATGTTTGTCTTGTTTAGCCGATGTGTCATATGTTAATAAAAATAGAGGTAAAGAATATTATACTGGTGCAGTATGAATCCACATATACTAGATTTCAAAGACTTTTTCTACTTTCAATATATACCTGTCTGTTTACTTGAGCTAATTGTGAGCCATGTGCACTGTTTACGTTTCAATGGGAATAGTAAGTTGTGTGAAAGATTAATCTTACTTCCAGTCACGCCATGGAGATGAAAAGAACTAGATGATTTATGTTTTAATGAAAAAGAACATGTTTCAATGAAATTGTAACTGTTTTTGTAACATTTTGTGGGTACTGTTACTGTTAAAACGGAAAATATGCATATATATAATGTGGGAGGGGACAGGGATAGGGTTGTGCTAGAGACTGTGACTCCCTGTACTATTTTATCAATGTCTTGTGAAATGCCCTCCCCTGTGTGGACATACAGGCCCTTTGTATTCTTTTATTATTCCTCTTGCTTGCTTTATTGGCCAAGCCATTGATGAGGAAGAATCAGCCCCTCCCTCTTCATAAGTTTATCTTGCATCAGCCAATCAGAAGACACTGGCACAAGGAATGTTTGATGAAAGAAAAATGATAATTATTCTATGACATGGAAAGGCATTGGAGTGTTAAAGAGAATGAATTTAATGCCTCGGTCACAAAGGGCCCCGGAAGCAACACGATTCCACACAACTCTTTGTTCGCTGCAAACTGTGAACTAAACAGAGAGTCGTGTTGAATCTTGTTGCTTCCGGGGGCCCTATATGACTGGGTCTTAAGATAGAATTGTTGCAGATATACCAAATTACAGAAAATTATAGTTGTATGAATAAGAGCAAAAATATCCCTGTCAGAAGAGAATGTAATTTTACTTATTCAAATGCTATATTCCATAGTTGGAAAAGTTCAATTTAGCCAATTTTTCTACCTGATTGGATTTTGCAAAAACAATATGTCACTACGTTAGTCATGACACTAATTTTAATGTCATGTGATATATTTATGTCAATTAACTAATATGGAACTATCTTAATGTCAGCACACATCTTGAAATTGCATGTAATGATTTTGCATGTAATGATTTTATATTATAATGTTATTTTGTATATACTTTAATATATATACACTATTTACACAGTTATTCTTTTTAGTTTCCCATTTATGTTTATACAGTATTATTAATTGTATTTTATAGGACTGGTTAGCAAGGTTCAACTTTGCATGTTTAGTAGTCTTTCACTAGAGAAATAAATCATTCTATAGAGACATGTAACAACCTGATTTTGTGGGTGTTTGTTTAGAAAGGAAGAAATTATGGCATTGTTTGTGTCTTCACGAAGCCATCGTAGCCCAGGGATATTGTTGCATGAGGACATGAAATCCTGACATAGCAACAAGTCAAGGACATCCGTTTGAACGAAGGTTTATTTCTACCATTAAACATGTTTCAATGAAATTGTAATTGGTTTCATGCAACACTAGGCTTTGGCTACCCTCACATCGTGTAAACACAGAAGATATGTAAAAAAAAAAAAAAAAAAGTCCGAAGCATTGCATTATGTTAAAGTGAAAATTTAATCCAAATTCAAAATGATTACAAAATTATATGATTTCTATGTCAATTCAACCATATTCAATTCAAAGAGCATTTGCAGATTTTGCCAAATATGCCTTATCTCAGAGCGGCCCTAGATGAGTTATCAACGTCACATCTTCTAGCTTAATGGGGAAAGACTTTACAAAGTAGAAAGGGTGGAACGGGAGATGGAGATTGAGAGATGGAGAGTGAGAAGGAGAAAGCGAGGGATGATGGGAAGAGAGATGTGGGAGGAGGAGGAGAGAGAGAGAGAGAGAGGGGGGGGGGCGGGAAAGGAAGNGGTGGAGAGAGATATAGAGAGGGGGAGCGAGAGCGAGAGAGGGGAGAGAGAAAGTGAGGGAAAGAGAGAAAGAGGGAAAGAAAAACTGAGATAAATGAAAGATGGTTTGCGGTTTGTGATATGGGAGGAGAGATGATGGATGATACAGAAATTGGTGGGGGTAATACACACTTTTTAATAACAAGAATATTCTATTTTCTTTGTGTATATACGAAGTTGATTCTTCCTCTTGAACATACCACATCAATAACTGCCGCAATAGCATCAGAAGTCTCAAGCCTGGACCCCCAGTGGCTTCAAGCCTCACAGACAACAATGAAGTTATTTGACAAATAAAAACAGACATGAAACTCCCTTTGTCTCATCAAAGATGTTTTAGAAAACACACGAAGGGAAAGTTATTTGATAATCAGTAATATCGATCAGGGCTATTGAACATCAGTCGATCATGACTGACAGAGCGTATCAACCAAAATAGATCAACCGAGCGAGGAGGGAGAAACTACCCCTTCCTCCCTTAATTAATATCAAGCAGGTTGTTAGAGTAAGAAAACTTGCTTGGGGTATTCTCTTAAATCGATTATATTTGACAATCGACACACCCAAGTTAACAGATCAGTCGTCCTTACCCTTCAGGGCTAGTCTTTATCCCATACTATTTGGACGAAATCTAATTTATTTCACCATTTTCTTATCAGTTAAGTATTAAATTGCTTAAAAATAGTGAATATACATTGTAAAACAATATTGCACCTAATCAACGTCTTTGTCATGGGATTATGCTAACTTTAGGATCATGAATTTATCGGAAAAGTGAAATCAGGGTCTCAGAATGAAGCCTAGTACGAAGAAAGTTGAAAATTCAATGTACATTTTACTTATGACGCCAATCTTTGGCATGGGCCCAGCCGAAGAGCAAACTTTCATGATGTCGCCAATAATTGCTATATATATTCCATGAAATGGTAAATCTAAAGGAAAATCCATCTGCAATGGTCTATTTAGGTAAGAATTTTGTTTAATGCTTTCATTATTATCCAACAAACATACTTTCTTTTTATAAAGTTTAAACATCATGGTAAAAAGGATGATTGGTTAGCCCTCGATTAACTTTTACAATCGTACTATTGTACATTTATGATATTATTCCTGATATATTTTGTGGATTATCTTTTGAAACTGACTTTAACCTTATTTTTGTATTTGATAATAGCTTTTCATTATCTACAAACTATTTAATCTAGTACTTACCTGCATATGTTTTAAGGATATGATGTGCTTCAAATCATCTTGCTTCCTATTTTTCTATTTCTTTACTTAGTATACTTTCTTCTGGCTGTGGGCATTGTTGGTAAGTTGACATTCTTAAATGAAATTTGTCTTCGTTATTGTTGGGCTCCATAGAGTTTCTGGAATCCGAGAGTTTGTGTTTAGTTCAGTCTGGTTGATGTTATCAATCAAAACGTTATTTAAAAAGTCTATGCAGGTTAAGAAAACGCAGAAAAAGTAGATTCTAACGTGAGGATAGAGACAACCAAACATCTGCATTTTAGGCGATACAAAACGAAAATTGGCAACTATGTTCTTTATGCAGAATTATAAGCACTTACTTGTTCTTGCCTCCCTACACAACATTTTAATGTAGGGAGGAAGCTAATAGTCTTCATTGTTTAACTAACATATCACCACTAATGCTTGGAATTGTACATTGTGTATATTAAGGTTTGATTGAATGTTTTTGTTAGTCAGTAAACATATTAAATTGAGAATGTATACACTAAAAAAAATGATGGTAAGGTTATGCAGATAAGATTATACTAACGTTGGGTAACGTGCTTCGAATTCATCATTGGTGAAAATGATATAAGTCAATGAATAAAAATAAACAGATATATCAAAAATACAATGATTGACTTTCTACTATATGTTTAACAATATGATCAAACTTGAACCATCATAATGACCGAATGAAAATCATCCGCTATTGACAAAGGTAACTAGTATATCAGGTTGTATATATAGGGAGGTCCAGTTTTTGGATCTGAGATCCAAAAGTGCATGAAACTGCTTAGAAGCACCGGAACGCTTCCGCCAACAAGGACTAAAAAGTTATTGTTCTTGTAAAATAGCTTGCCATCGAACACATTTTGATGAAAGCATTCCATCGCCATTGAGACTGTTCTGTTAATCTCAAAGATCTTGATTTGACCATGGACATACTAAACATGGAATACCGACGATCTTTATTCATTTGAAGTGGGAGATCCCCCGACAGATTCGGCTCCTTTATGTAACGTAATGCTAAGGATGGGTCATTCAGCTCTAATGAGGATATTGCAGAGATATTGTGATCTTATTTGATTTTTACAGTATACATCAATAGAAAAGAACAAAATAATTTGATTCATAGATATAATTTGACAATGGGTCACATTAAAAAAACCTGCATTTCATGAAAAGAACTGCAGACTGAGATGACAATGTCAAAATCAAAGACATAATCATAGCATATGATTAATAAACCAAGGATTAACTTTATATGCAAATTGCTTTAAAAACAAATGAAAGATAACCCTGAGAAAAATTCACTAAATCGAAATTCCCTGTTCTTTGAAAGTTTATTATGTTGACGGATCAACCAACTCGAAGAAATAAATATCTACTTTGGTCCATGATTGGAATAGGCTATTTTTTGTTAATTTTGCATTCAGACGGTGCATCGCAATGTAGAAAGAACTGGAAGCAGTACAGCACAGCCTGCTACTACCTGAACAGCGACTCACTAACTTGGGAGAATGCACAGGCTTACTGTGAGACACAGGGTGGCCAACTCGCTAGCATTGCTGATAGTGGTGTTAATGGTCATGTTGCCTGGGTGATGAGCGGCTACTCCAAGGCTCATATCGGTAAGGATCTATGTTAGGTGTAGATATATGTTGTTGTTTGATCTGTTTCCAACGACTATAACTAGATTTATTATAGCCCGATGTGGAAATTTCCTCCATGGTGTCAGGAGTGGGATGCACTCTAAATTCGTCGGGCAAATAATGGCTAATGAATATAATTTACGATATCATATTGTCATATTTAAAAGGAAAACGAACAATTCAGTTCTATTAGTTCTATTTATCATTAATTGTTTATTGTGTTTTAGATTAAAGAATTTATATTTACAACCGTGAAAAGAATGACTTTACATTTATTTCGGGGTATATGCTTTATCCAGTGCAACATTCATTTTCAATTTGAAAGGAGTTAAATCTTTTAAAGTGTTTGCGTTCTTGGCCTATTTAGTTTCCATGCCACGTCTATAAAGAGACCCAAAGGTGATAGTGACCACTCCGACTAGAGAGTCTCTACATGGAGTGGTCATTCTCACTTTTTGGTTTCACGTATTCTATTAACCTATAAAAGTTTCGATAAAGAGAATTTAGCAGATTCTGAGGATTCTTTTTTCTTGTAGATAAGATCTTAATTTGTTTCTTCCTATTAAGGTATATCGGATCTTGATTCTGAGGGTACATGGACATGGTGGGATGGAAGCTCAGTGACGTATACCAACTGGAACTCAGGAGAACCGAATGGAGGGATAGCATCCAACTGTGGAGGGATGTACTCGAGTGGAACATGGGATGATTATCCTTGTACTACAAGCATGGTTAGCGTCTGTAGAGGTAAGCATGAAAGATCTTAAGAAATATACTTGAAAATATATGATTGTGCAGCGTGAATTTTGAGACCTGCGCAGTGTTTCACCAAGATATGAATGACTCAGTTTAAGAAAAACCTTAAGTACGACTGGCATACGTTCTTTTGCGCAATTATATTAAATGTATTCAGCGCAAGAACGGAAACTAGTCGTTCTTAAAGTCGTTTATAATATCTTATGCAATTTGGTGAAACACAGCCCTGGGTTGTGTTTCATATTCACACAATCCTACGAACGACCTGTGACATTATCCTGCACTCGCTGACAATTCCTGGCGCTGAATCGCACCTATGAAAGGATCACCAGTCGTTCGTAGATGTTTTATGAAACAAAACTTTACGATTTGCTGGGACACGAAATTTGAGACCTCGGGCACAAAATTGTTTTGTGATCAATTACGCAAAAATCAAACTTTGCGTCTCCGGACATGGGACACGCATTTGGTTAATCAGGGAAAAATAGGCATCTTTAATAGCAAAGTTTATGTCCTTAAAACAATCATTTCACTTAGTTTTTAAGCATATAATTTATTTTGTTGACATATTTCACATGTCTTTGAATAATGCTAAATGACAACAAAAATATATTTCACTTAACACTTTTTAAAAATGTTCTCTCCTTGTAGCACCAATACAGTACACGGCAACCAAGACAGGATGTACGTGTCCATTTGATTCAACACGTACAGACTGCGCGTGCTGTGTGACGGGTGGAACACATTGTGGTCAACAGTACCCGAACGAGTGTTACTATTCCAGTACATCAGAGTGTGGTGCTGAGCCAATTATTGATGGTAAGTATATTCAGACCACATGGAATTGGCTCAGCCCATGTTTAATTTGCCGAAATTTAGACGCGTCGCGTCATTTTGTGCCGAATTTCGGGAAATCATTAAAAAACCCATTGACACAGGCAAAACACGTTATGAATGTTGTAGAAATTCGATTGATATTAGAATCTTAAGAAAGGGCTGGTGTAAGGATGCCGATAAGGAACAAGGGTACATTACACTAACAGGGTAGGATCTGTGAGTAAATCAGCGATACAATATATCAAACACTAAACACAAAATTTATCAGAACATACCAATTTTCATTTCACGCTTTGTTCTAATTTCTTCAATTTTCATATACATGTATTATCTTTTTCTTTTTTTTAACCAGACTGGCAGCTTGTGATGAAGGTTACGCGTTCATCAAGCATCAACGTCTACAACTTATACACAGGGTCATCAACTTACAACGACGGTTCGACCACGGCTAACATTCTGACATCGACATCCTTATCGTACAAGAGCTCGGAAGCGAATAGCTATGATACAAACTCACTCCAACAGGTTCTAATTCTGATTCTTTCAAGTGTTTTGAAAAAAAAATTTTTCAAAAGATTATGCTAAATTAGAACATTATAAAATCTCCCATTAACAATCACCATTTTCGCCTTCTTATTCAAAATACACTCTTCATTTGTCTTTAATTAGTTTGTTTGACTGATACTTTAGTCTATATCAAAGCAAGGAGATATTTTGTCGCCTTTTATATTGTGTATAAATGAAGTGTTTAATCATTTGATATGTACATACAGGCGCATGTGGGCATACTGGTATACGATTTTATTTTTTTCAAATTCATTCATTAGAATATTTTCGTTACAATTTCTTTCATACCTCAAACGCCTGAAACCGTCTTATAATGAGCCTCCTCGGAATTAAAATTGCATGCATCAAATATTGCTATGATTGAAATTCTCTGGATTATGGATTAAGATTGTTAAGATTCTTAAGGTATGCATCCAATTTTAATATGTAATAAATCATTTATACCCATATATAAACAGATTGACGATCATATACTCTTGCTTTTCTGTATTTTCTAGATAAAGTTGGCTTTCTACTCTAG